>OX244003.1:20000000-20110000 GCA_945859715.1 Apamea sordens | reverse complement strand
CTAACCTAACCTAACCTAACCTAACCTAACCTAACCTAACCTAACCTAACCTAACCTAACCTAACCTAACCTAACCTAACCTAACCTAACCTAACCTAACCTAACCTAACCTAACCTAACCTAACCTAACCTAACCTAACCTAACCTAACCTAACCTAACCTAACCTAACCTAACCTAACCTAACCTAACCTAACCTAACCTAACCTAACCTAACCTAACCTAACCTAACCTAACCTAACCTAACCTAACCTAACCTAACCTAACCTAACCTAACCTAACCTAACCTAACCTAACCTAACCTAACCTAACCTAACCTAACCTAACCTAACCTAACCTAACCTAACCTAACCTAACCTAACCTAACCTAACCTAACCTAACCTAACCTAACCTAACCTAACCTAACCTAACCTAACCTAACCTAACCTAACCTAACCTAACCTAACCTAACCTAACCTAACCTAACCTAACCTAACCTAACCTAACCTAACCTAACCTAACCTAACCTAACCTAACCTAACCTAACCTAACCTAACCTAACCTAACCTAACCTAACCTAACCTAACCTAACCTAACCTAACCTAACCTAACCTAACCTAACCTAACCTAACCTAACCTAACCTAACCTAACCTAACCTAACCTAACCTAACCTAACCTAACCTAACCTAACCTAACCTAACCTAACCTAACCTAACCTAACCTAACCTAACCTAACCTAACCTAACCTAACCTAACCTAACCTAACCTAACCTAACCTAACCTAACCTAACCTAACCTAACCTAACCTAACCTAACCTAACCTAACCTAACCTAACCTAACCTAACCTAACCTAACCTAACCTAACCTAACCTAACCTAACCTAACCTAACCTAACCTAACCTAACCTAACCTAACCTAACCTAACCTAACCTAACCTAACCTAACCTAACCTAACCTAACCTAACCTAACCTAACCTAACCTAACCTAACCTAACCTAACCTAACCTAACCTAACCTAACCTAACCTAACCTAACCTAACCTAACCTAACCTAACCTAACCTAACCTAACCTAACCTAACCTAACCTAACCTAACCTAACCTAACCTAACCTAACCTAACCTAACCTAACCTAACCTAACCTAACCTAACCTAACCTAACCTAACCTAACCTAACCTAACCTAACCTAACCTAACCTAACCTAACCTAACCTAACCTAACCTAACCTAACCTAACCTAACCTAACCTAACCTAACCTAACCTAACCTAACCTAACCTAACCTAACCTAACCTAACCTAACCTAACCTAACCTAACCTAACCTAACCTAACCTAACCTAACCTAACCTAACCTAACCTAACCTAACCTAACCTAACCTAACCTAACCTAACCTAACCTAACCTAACCTAACCTAACCTAACCTAACCTAACCTAACCTAACCTAACCTAACCTAACCTAACCTAACCTAACCTAACCTAACCTAACCTAACCTAACCTAACCTAACCTAACCTAACCTAACCTAACCTAACCTAACCTAACCTAACCTAACCTAACCTAACCTAACCTAACCTAACCTAACCTAACCTAACCTAACCTAACCTAACCTAACCTAACCTAACCTAACCTAACCTAACCTAACCTAACCTAACCTAACCTAACCTAACCTAACCTAACCTAACCTAACCTAACCTAACCTAACCTAACCTAACCTAACCTAACCTAACCTAACCTAACCTAACCTAACCTAACCTAACCTAACCTAACCTAACCTAACCTAACCTAACCTAACCTAACCTAACCTAACCTAACCTAACCTAACCTAACCTAACCTAACCTAACCTAACCTAACCTAACCTAACCTAACCTAACCTAACCTAACCTAACCTAACCTAACCTAACCTAACCTAACCTAACCTAACCTAACCTAACCTAACCTAACCTAACCTAACCTAACCTAACCTAACCTAACCTAACCTAACCTAACCTAACCTAACCTAACCTAACCTAACCTAACCTAACCTAACCTAACCTAACCTAACCTAACCTAACCTAACCTAACCTAACCTAACCTAACCTAACCTAACCTAACCTAACCTAACCTAACCTAACCTAACCTAACCTAACCTAACCTAACCTAACCTAACCTAACCTAACCTAACCTAACCTAACCTAACCTAACCTAACCTAACCTAACCTAACCTAACCTAACCTAACCTAACCTAACCTAACCTAACCTAACCTAACCTAACCTAACCTAACCTAACCTAACCTAACCTAACCTAACCTAACCTAACCTAACCTAACCTAACCTAACCTAACCTAACCTAACCTAACCTAACCTAACCTAACCTAACCTAACCTAACCTAACCTAACCTAACCTAACCTAACCTAACCTAACCTAACCTAACCTAACCTAACCTAACCTAACCTAACCTAACCTAACCTAACCTAACCTAACCTAACCTAACCTAACCTAACCTAACCTAACCTAACCTAACCTAACCTAACCTAACCTAACCTAACCTAACCTAACCTAACCTAACCTAACCTAACCTAACCTAACCTAACCTAACCTAACCTAACCTAACCTAACCTAACCTAACCTAACCTAACCTAACCTAACCTAACCTAACCTAACCTAACCTAACCTAACCTAACCTAACCTAACCTAACCTAACCTAACCTAACCTAACCTAACCTAACCTAACCTAACCTAACCTAACCTAACCTAACCTAACCTAACCTAACCTAACCTAACCTAACCTAACCTAACCTAACCTAACCTAACCTAACCTAACCTAACCTAACCTAACCTAACCTAACCTAACCTAACCTAACCTAACCTAACCTAACCTAACCTAACCTAACCTAACCTAACCTAACCTAACCTAACCTAACCTAACCTAACCTAACCTAACCTAACCTAACCTAACCTAACCTAACCTAACCTAACCTAACCTAACCTAACCTAACCTAACCTAACCTAACCTAACCTAACCTAACCTAACCTAACCTAACCTAACCTAACCTAACCTAACCTAACCTAACCTAACCTAACCTAACCTAACCTAACCTAACCTAACCTAACCTAACCTAACCTAACCTAACCTAACCTAACCTAACCTAACCTAACCTAACCTAACCTAACCTAACCTAACCTAACCTAACCTAACCTAACCTAACCTAACCTAACCTAACCTAACCTAACCTAACCTAACCTAACCTAACCTAACCTAACCTAACCTAACCTAACCTAACCTAACCTAACCTAACCTAACCTAACCTAACCTAACCTAACCTAACCTAACCTAACCTAACCTAACCTAACCTAACCTAACCTAACCTAACCTAACCTAACCTAACCTAACCTAACCTAACCTAACCTAACCTAACCTAACCTAACCTAACCTAACCTAACCTAACCTAACCTAACCTAACCTAACCTAACCTAACCTAACCTAACCTAACCTAACCTAACCTAACCTAACCTAACCTAACCTAACCTAACCTAACCTAACCTAACCTAACCTAACCTAACCTAACCTAACCTAACCTAACCTAACCTAACCTAACCTAACCTAACCTAACCTAACCTAACCTAACCTAACCTAACCTAACCTAACCTAACCTAACCTAACCTAACCTAACCTAACCTAACCTAACCTAACCTAACCTAACCTAACCTAACCTAACCTAACCTAACCTAACCTAACCTAACCTAACCTAACCTAACCTAACCTAACCTAACCTAACCTAACCTAACCTAACCTAACCTAACCTAACCTAACCTAACCTAACCTAACCTAACCTAACCTAACCTAACCTAACCTAACCTAACCTAACCTAACCTAACCTAACCTAACCTAACCTAACCTAACCTAACCTAACCTAACCTAACCTAACCTAACCTAACCTAACCTAACCTAACCTAACCTAACCTAACCTAACCTAACCTAACCTAACCTAACCTAACCTAACCTAACCTAACCTAACCTAACCTAACCTAACCTAACCTAACCTAACCTAACCTAACCTAACCTAACCTAACCTAACCTAACCTAACCTAACCTAACCTAACCTAACCTAACCTAACCTAACCTAACCTAACCTAACCTAACCTAACCTAACCTAACCTAACCTAACCTAACCTAACCTAACCTAACCTAACCTAACCTAACCTAACCTAACCTAACCTAACCTAACCTAACCTAACCTAACCTAACCTAACCTAACCTAACCTAACCTAACCTAACCTAACCTAACCTAACCTAACCTAACCTAACCTAACCTAACCTAACCTAACCTAACCTAACCTAACCTAACCTAACCTAACCTAACCTAACCTAACCTAACCTAACCTAACCTAACCTAACCTAACCTAACCTAACCTAACCTAACCTAACCTAACCTAACCTAACCTAACCTAACCTAACCTAACCTAACCTAACCTAACCTAACCTAACCTAACCTAACCTAACCTAACCTAACCTAACCTAACCTAACCTAACCTAACCTAACCTAACCTAACCTAACCTAACCTAACCAGCCGCCCTCACCATGAAGACAAGGCCGGATTATGATCAATGCCCGATTTCATTCGTCAAGCGGCAGATCCGTGCGGACACGCTTGACGAATGGAATCGGAGATACCAATCTGAGGACACAGCCGGCGTTACCAAAGCATTTTTTCCAGATGCCATCAAAGCGTATAGCCAGATAAAATCGCTGAAACTGACTGGAATATTAACCCAAGTATTGACGGGGCACGGTGGGTTCTCCGAATACCTGAACAGGTTCAGGTGTAAGGAGAGCCCATCGTGCATATGCGACCCTGACAAAGACGAGACTGTCATTCACATTTTGACCGACTGCCCCGCTTATGGTCTAGAGAGATACGAGGTCGAACAGGAGCTAGGTATGGAGGTGAAAGCGGCGAACTTTAACATGTTTATGACTAATAAGAATACCAGAGATCTATTTATAGGGTTTTGCATAAAAATAGTAATCAAAACAATAACTAGGAATAAGTAAACGAAACAATGCTTAGGATTCATATTGTAATGAGAATATGTAACAGTAGCAAACAACAAATCGTTGAAAATGTCTGAAAGGTTACAACCCATAAACTAGTATAGAATAAAATAGGTATAAGCAACTTAGAGTTAAGACGTATGTATTATAGATATAAGGATGTACAAAATGTAAATGTCTGTATAGTCGTAAGGATAGTTTTAAGGTAAGAGACCCAAGACAGATATGTAACAGCACTCAAAAGATGTAGCTGAAAAAAGGGCTCTGATAATGTCAGAGGTGACACATGTAAGGCAGGAGTGTGGTTTTAGCCGGTAAGAGTCCGGCACTGCCCAGACTGGCTCATAAGTGAGGCAGCTTGGGCGTCCATGAGGATTTCCCACTCCTGCCAAAAAAAAAAAAAAAAAAAAAAAAAAAAAAAACCTAACCTAACCTAACCTAACCTAACCTAACCTAACCTAACCTAACCTAACCTAACCTAACCTAACCTAACCTAACCTAACCTAACCTAACCTAACCTAACCTAACCTAACCTAACCTAACCTAACCTAACCTAACCTAACCTAACCTAACCTAACCTAACCTAACCTAACCTAACCTAACCTAACCTAACCTAACCTAACCTAACCTAACCTAACCTAACCTAACCTAACCTAACCTAACCTAACCTAACCTCCCAGAATTTTTTGCATTTCATACATAGTATAAATTGACGAAATCCACCTTAGGGAGTCCTGATTTTGATCAAACCTATATAACTTTGCTTCCCGGTGACGCATTTACAAGCTGTTTTCAGCATATTTAATATTTTTTGAGGTCCCTGAAACGTTCCCACTAGGGATAATTGACAATTTTCGCGAAAAACACTTTTCGTCATTGACTTGTGAAAAATTTCAATAAAACTCCTTTGAAAAACACTATTTTTTAAATTTTCTTCAAAATTTTCATCTAAATTCCCGTTCCTGTAATTTTAATTGATACTTACCTGCCTTACCTGTGCTCCCGTGCGCGTTCCGCGTGCCAGAGTCCCGTTTTGGTAGTGTTAGTCCAGGTTTTTACATACATTTTGGTCGTAAATTCAGTTTTTCCAGGAAAATTCCCGATTTTTCTTCTGGACTTCATCCAGAAACGCCATAGTCAGCTAGCCCGCGCGGAGACGCGTCTTTTGACACCTCGCACGTGCGCCTAGCTCACATAAAATTTTGCCCACCCACCCGCCCTCTGTTCTATAGGAAGGTAGACGTGGGGTTTTCGGCAAAAAATATTTTTCCAAATTTAGCTCTTCTAGCTACGTATATACAGAAACCTATTTATAAATTTCAATTATATTTGTTTTCACAACAGTTATCACATTTTAAGGAGTTTTATTAGAATTTTTACTAAAATTTTTTAATAATTTTAATTTAATTGACCGACTCCTGTTACAGGGGTCGTCTTATTTACAGTTTTTACTGTTGCCGATCCCCCCTTTACAGGGATACAGCAATATTTAATATTTTAATGTATTGGAATCTATTATTTAATTTGTTCTAATCTATTTTAACTGTAAATTAATTTAATTCAGTATTTTATTTTATTTTATTGTATTGTCTGTGTTCCCCTCTTTACAGGGACACAGCAACATTTAATATTGTATTTTATTGAAATTTATTAATTTAATTTATTCAGATTCATTTTAATTGTATTGTGATTAATTGTATTGTGATTTAAACTTGTATTTCGATTGTCTGTGTTCCCCCCTTTACAGGGACACAGCAACATTACCAGTGCCCTCTGACCGGAGCTTCATATGAACCTCACTTTTACGAAGGCCACCGCCATGTTCCGCACACCGGCAAAGACAAATGCGAGCTCGCTGGTCACCAGGGGCTCACCATGCTCGACGGAGAAAGCTGGACCCTCGCTTCCTAGCGTGAGGCGAAGCATCGGAGAATGGGAGGCAGGAAAACCCGAGCCCCAGGTGAAGTCTCTGGCCGTCCCGACTCCTGCGCCAAAGAATTCGGAGACCGGAGGAGCCGGACTGGAGTCGAGGTACCCCAGTCTCACAGCAGAGGCGAGAGCTTGCCTAAATAAAGCTAAGCTTCATTTAGGCAACTCTCGGAACTTGAAAACTGAAATAAAGACTGGGGTCCTTGACGCCATAAACCGGCTCTACGAACTGGTGAAGGAGTCGGAGCGGAGCAGGACTACCATCGAGCCGGCACCTGCGGTCGCCCCGGCGATCGCGCCTGCGGTCGTGCAGGCAGTCGCACCGGAGCCCGCGCCTCTAAACCCGTCCACGGAACCTCCGACAGAGCTGAT
The DNA here is from genome assembly GCA_945859715.1 of Apamea sordens. Lineage (NCBI taxonomy): Eukaryota > Metazoa > Arthropoda > Insecta > Lepidoptera > Noctuidae > Apamea > Apamea sordens. The sequence continues at coordinate 20,102,686 of OX244003.1, read as the reverse complement.
GAAGAGCCTCATGGAAGGCCTTCACTCGCACAAACTGGCCTTGCAGGAGTGCCAACAGCACACCCAGGCTCTGTCGGAGCAACTCCAGCTGGTCCCTCGCTATGTTGCAGGCCAAGGCCCATCATTCGCGGAGATCGCCGCCGGCCCGAAGCAGAACATCCGGGAACCTCTTCACTCGGTCATTGTATCATCTAAGAATGATCAAGACACCGGTGAAGAGGTTCTTGAGAAGCTCAGGACGGCGGTCGATGCCAGAAATGAGGGCACAAGGGTAGAGCGGCTGCGCAAAGCGAGGGACCAGAAGGTAGTGGTCGGGTTCAAGACCAAGGAGGAGATGGTGAGGGTCACTGAGAGGATTAGGAGGACGGGCAGTCTTGTGGTAGAAGAGGCCAAAAACAAGGACCCGCTTGTCATCATCAGGGACGTCCTCTCCTGCCACACGGATGCCGAGATCCTCCAATCCTTACGGCAGCAAAACACCCACCTAGTCGGGGACATTCCTGCGGATGATGTGAGGTTGGGGGTGAAGTACCGTCGAAGGACGAGGAACCCCCACACCTGCCACGTCGTCCTGCAGGTGTCCCCCACTGTGTGGCAGAGGCTGACGACGGCGGGTCGCGTGCACATCGACCTGCAGCGAGTGCGAGTGCTGGACCAGTCGCCACTGGTCCAGTGCACTCGCTGTCTGTGTTTCGGCCACAGCCGAAAATTGTGCACGCAGCCCGCCGACCTCTGCATCCATTGCGGTGACCCCCACCTGCGGGCTGACTGTCCGTCACGCATGGCAGCGGAGGCGCCGCGCTGCCAAAACTGCCTGTCGGCCAAGCATGAAAAAACCGACCACAACGCCTTCGACGTGGAGTGCCCGGTGCGCAGCAAGTGGGACGCATTGGCGCGCCTGTCGGTGGCTTATTGCTGAGGTGGAGTCGGGGCTCTCTGGAAATGAGGACCGCAGCGGTAGTGGTTTCAAATCTCTCAAAAAAGAAGAAGCAAATTGGAGCCAACTTCGTGAGAATTTGGCCCAATTAAACGCTGAACATAAACTAAATCTACCGTTGTGGTCCAGCGAGCTCGTTACAGATAAGATTATAGTTAGGGAAGTAATAGTAAGTATAAGTAGAATAGTCAGTAAATTTAAGCAAACTGTAGTAAGTTCAAGAAAAGAAGTAATGTAGTAAAAGAAAATATGGCTAAATAATATATTGTATACATATTAGGTTAGGCATAAAATAAATAAAGTTTAAATTAAATTACAGACAGAAATAGAACTATAAGGAGATTTTAGAAACAAATTAAGATACAAAACTTAAATAAATAAACAAAAGAAATAGAAATTATATTATTATTATTTTTAATTTATTATTATTGGATTATTATTATTGGATTATTATTATTGGATTTTATAGAAATTAGTTATAATTATTTACTAGGCTTTTATCTACTATTACTTTCCAGGAACTTTATTGTATCGTTAAAATTAGGTGGCTGTTTACTATCTTAGTAAAACTTAACGTGGAATAACGTGAGGTGTATGCTTCCAGGAACTATCCACTTCCGATAACAGGACCACTTGCAACAAAGCACGAATAGGAAGAAGCATAACACGCGCCTGACAAGGGCTCTGATTATGTCAGAGGGACACCTGGCAAAGGCAGGAGTGGGTTTTAGCCGGTAAGAGTCCGGCACTGCCCAGACTGGCTCATTAGTGAGGCAGTCTGGGCGTCCATGAGGATTTCCCACTCCTGCCAAAACAAAAAAAAAAAAAAAAAAAAAAAAAAAAAAAAAAAACCTAACCTAACCTAACCTAACCTAACCTAACCTAACCTAACCTAACCTAACCTAACCTAACCTAACCTAACCTAACCTAACCTAACCTAACCTAACCTAACCTAACCTAACCTAACCTAACCTAACCTAACCTAACCTAACCTAACCTAACCTAACCTAACCTAACCTAACCTAACCTAACCGATATAACTTTGCTTCCCGGTGACGCATTTACAAGCTGTTTTCAGCAAATTTAATATTTTTTGAGGTCCCTGAAACGTTCCCACTAGGGATAATTGACAATTTTCGCGAAAAACCCATTTTCGTTTTTTGACTTGTAAAAATTTCAATAAAACTCCTTTAAAAAACACTATTTTTTAAATTTTCTTCAAAATTTTCATCTAAATTCCCGTTCCTGTAATTTTAATTGATACTTACCTGCCTTACCTGTGCTCCCGTGCGCGTTCCGCGTGCCAGAGTCCCGTTTTGGTAGTGTTAGTCCAGGTTTTTACATACATTTTGGTCGTAAATTCAGTTTTTCCAGGAAAATTCCCGATTTTTCTTCTGGACTTCATCCAGAAACGCCATAGTCAGCTAGCCCGCGCGGAGACGCGTCTTTTGACACCTCGCCCGTGCGCCTAGCCCACATACAACATCTAAAATTCCAGAAATTTTTGCATTTCATACATAACACAAATTGACGAAATCCACCTTAGGGAGTCCTGATTTTGATCAAGTCTATATAACTTTGCTTCCCGGTGACGCATTTACAAGCTGTTTTCAGCAAATTTAATATTTTTTGAGGTCCCTGAAACGTTCCCACTAGGGATAATTGACAATTTTCGCGAAAAACCCATTTTCGTTTTTTGACTTGTAAAAATTTCAATAAAACTCCTTTAAAAAACACTATTTTTTAAATTTTCTTCAAAATTTTCATCTAAATTCCCGTTCCTGTAATTTTAATTGATACTTACCTGCCTTACCTGTGCTCCCGTGCGCGTTCCGCGTGCCAGAGTCCCGTTTTGGTAGTGTTAGTCCAGGTTTTTACATACATTTTGGTCGTAAATTCAGTTTTTCCAGGAAAATTCCCGATTTTTCTTCTGGACTTCATCCAGAAACGCCATAGTCAGCTAGCCCGCGCGGAGACGCGTCTTTTGACACCTCGCCCGTGCGCCTAGCCCACATACAACATCTAAAATTCCAGAAATTTTTGCATTTCATACATAACACAAATTGACGAAATCCACCTTAGGGAGTCCTGATTTTGATCAAGTCTATATAACTTTGCTTCCCGGTGACGCATTTACAAGCTGTTTTCAGCAAATTTAATATTTTTTGAGGTCCCTGAAACGTTCCCACTAGGGATAATTGACAATTTTCGCGAAAAACCCATTTTCGTTTTTTGACTTGTAAAAATTTCAATAAAACTCCTTTAAAAAACACTATTTTTTAAATTTTCTTCAAAATTTTCATCTAAATTCCCGTTCCTGTAATTTTAATTGATACTTACCTGCCTTACCTGTGCTCCCGTGCGCGTTCCGCGTGCCAGAGTCCCGTTTTGGTAGTGTTAGTCCAGGTTTTTACATACATTTTGGTCGTAAATTCAGTTTTTCCAGGAAAATTCCCGATTTTTCTTCTGGACTTCATCCAGAAACGCCATAGTCAGCTAGCCCGCGCGGAGACGCGTCTTTTGACACCTCACACGTGCGGCTAGCTCACAAAAAATTTGACCGACTCCTGGTTACAGGACTCGTTTTTCAAATATAACTTTTGCTGATCCCCTCTTTACAGGGATCAGTAATCGTTCAGTAGTGTTAGGGATAAATAATTGACAAAATTTTACCGATTTTAACAATTCTGACATTCATTTTAATTATTTATTATATTATTATTTTCATTTATATTCTGATTATTATTTTTCATTTATATTAAATTATTAATTTTACCAACTGCATCCCCCCTTTACAGGGATACAGTTATCGTTAAAAGTAGTGTCCCCTGACAAACCAAACATGCTTGGACTAAGGACCCCCGTCAAAAAGTCGAAGGCCGCGGAGGAGAGTTTGGGCGCGGAGGAGGCATGCCCAGCACCAGCGGGCCCTTCAGTGAGGCGCAGTATTGGCGAGTGGGAGGCGGAGACGCTAAAATCGGGGCAACCCCAAAAGGCAACAACACCTCCTAAAAAGGCACCCGTTCCCACTCCCCCCAAGAAGACAGCCGAGCCCACCTCCCCCAAACTCAAGGCCAAAGCTGTACTCCCCCATCGGGCAAGGACTGAGACCTACGAGCTGCCAGGGAGAGCCCTGGAGAGTCCGCCTCGTGAAGTGCCACCCGTGAAGTACCTCAACAGAACCACGGAGGCAAAGGCGTGTCTCTCCAAGGCCAAGCTACACCTGGACAGCTCTAGGAACCTCAAAAAAGAAATCAAGGACGGGATAAACAAAGCTGTCGACAGGCTTTATCACCTCGTCAGGGAGGGAGAGGCAGAACGAGCCACTACACCTGGAGAGAAGGCGGTTGAGCCCGAGGGGAACCCCAGGGTCCTGACGCCGGCCTCAGACGCACCGACAGAGCTCATGAAGCAGCTCATGGAGAACCTTCAGCAGCACAATAAGGCGCTGGAGGAATGCCAGCTGCATACACGAGCTCTGTCGGAGCACCTTCAACAGGCACCTCGCTTTGTAGCAGGCCAGGGACCCTCGTTCGCGGAGATGGCCGCCGTTCCGAAGCAGCACATTCAAGCACCTCTTCACTCGATGGTCGTGTCATCAGTCAATGACGCGGACACCGGTGAAGAGGTGATTGAGAAGCTAAGAACGGCGGTTGACGCGAGAAACGAGGGCACCAGGGTGGAGAGGCTGCGAAAGGCGAGGGACCAGAAGGTGGTAGTCGGCTTCAGGACCAGGGAGGAGTTGACTCGGGTGGCCGAGAGGATCAAGAAGGCCGGAAACTTAATGGTGGAAGAGGTGAAGAACAAAGATCCTCTCATCATAGCCAAGGACGTCCTCTCGTGCCACTCGGATGGGGACATCGTTGAGGCGCTGAAGCGTCAGAACAGCCACCTGATAGGGGACGTGCCTGCGGATGATCTGAGGATGGGGGTGAAGTACCGTCGCAAGACGAGGAACCCCCACACATGCCACGTCATCCTGCAGGTGTCTCCTGCTGTGTGGCAGAGGCTGACGCACGCGGGTCGAGTGCACATCGACTTGCAGCGGGTGCGTGTGCTGGACCAGTCGCCAGTGATTCAGTGCACCCGCTGCTTGCGCTACGGCCACGGCCGTAAACTGTGCACGGAGCCCGCAGACCTCTGCACACACTGTGGCGATCCCCATCTGAGGGTCGACTGCCCCTCAAGGTTGGCTGCAGAAGCCCCAAAGTGCAGAAACTGCGTCTCCGCGAAGCTGAGCAACACCCAGCACAACGCCTTCGACAGTGAGTGCCCAAGTCGCGTGAAGTGGGACGCATTGGCACGACTGTCGGTGGCGTATTGCTGAGGGCCAGCCAGCGGAAACTGACTTCAGGGACTCATCCAGGGATTCCCGAACATACTCGAGAGCCCGCAAGAATTACCAGGTAATCCAAGCGAATCTGCAGAGGAAGAACCTAGCAACCCAAGAGCTCTTGATATTGGCTAGCGAGCGGAGGGTTGCGTTCGCATTGCTCCAGGAGCCGTATGTGGGTGGGGTTAAAAGGATGCGAGACTACCGGGGAGCGAGAATCTACCAGTGCGCTGAACAAGGAGGTGGAACTGTGAAGGCGGCAATAGTCGTCTTCGATCACGACCTTGACGTCACACAGTGTCCGAAACTCACCACCAACAACATCGTGGTGGTGAGGATCCGTACCAGCGCCTGGGAAATCGCAGTAGTCTCCTTCTACTTTGAACCAGACCAGCCCATACAGCCATACCTGGAGCAACTCTTGCGGATTCGCGAGGAAATAGGCCCCACTAGGATAATTATCGGCGGCGACGCCAACGCCAAGAGCACCTGGTGGGGTAGCCTGGTAACCGACACAAAGGGTGAGGACATGTCGGGAGCCCTGGAGGAAATGCGCTTGCAGATACTCAACGTCGGCAACACTCCGACCTTCGACACCGTCAGAGGTAACACCGTGTACAGCAGCTTCGTTGATGTCACAGCCTGCTCAGCGGAGCTGCTGGACTTGGTGGAGGACTGGCGGGTCGAGGAAGGCCTCACGAGCTCGGACCACAACGGTATAGTATTTAAAATCAATCTTCAAAAGGCAAAAGGAATCAACGTAAATAGGACCACAAGACTCTACAACACTAGAAAAGCTAATTGGAGCCAATTTCGTTCGAAATTGGCCCAATTAAAAGCGGAAACAAATTTAAATTCAACTGAAATTGGCAAAATTGCAAACAAAACAGAACTTGAACAACACATAAACAAATACATTTTCCAAATTACAGAGTCTTGTGAAGTTACTCTAGATAAAATCAAAAACAACACACAAATTACTATACCGTGGTGGTCCAAAGAGCTCGCTGAGCTGAAGTCGGAGGTCAACACCCGGAGGCGTCGCATTCGATGCGCTGCACCGGTCCGGAGACAAAAAGTCGTCGATGAGTACCTGCAAGCAAAATCAAACTATGAGTCCCTTGCAAAAAAGGCGCAGACAGAAGGATGGAAGGGCTTCTGCCAAAAACAGGACAGGGAAGGAATGTGGGAGGGGATATATAGGATCATAGGACGGACCGCCAAAAGACAGGAGGACTTGCCGTTGGTAAAGGATGGAGTGCCACTGAGTGCACAGGAATCGGCTCAGCTGCTGGCCGAGACCTTCTACCCGGAAGACCTAGAAGAGGGAGAATCCGCTGACCACCGTCGGACACGTGAAGCGGCCTGTCGTGTAAACGACTGGGCGCATGATGAACAACATGACCCACCGTTTACACTTCAGGAGCTGAAAACCGCGGTGGAAAGCTTCAACCCGAAGAAGGCACCCGGGGCAGACGGTCTCACAGCCGACATCTGTGCCCAGGCTATATCCCAGGACCCAGAGACGTTCCTTGCACTGGCAAATAAATGCCTCGAGCACGGACACTTCCCTGGGGCCTGGAAGGTAGCCACAGTGGTGGTCCTCCGAAAACCCGGCAAAGAATCTTACACCACCCCCAAATCATACAGGCCGATCGGCCTCCTACCAGTCCTAGGTAAAATACTAGAGAAGCTGCTAGTAGCAAGGCTGAAGTGGCACCTTGTCCCGCGGCTTAGTACTCGCCAGTTTGGTTTCATGCCACAGAGGAGCACCGAGGACTCCCTCTACACCATGATACAACATATTAAAAGGAAGCTCAGCGAAAAGAAGCTAATCACTGTTGTATCACTGGACATAGAGGGAGCCTTCGATAGCGCATGGTGGCCGGCCATTAGGACCAGACTGGCTGAGGAAAACTGCCCGGTGAACCTGAGGAGGCTGCTAGACAGCTACTTGACTGGTAGGAGTGTCAAATTGAGATACGCTGGTGCTGAGTGTCGAAAGGACACGAACAAGGGGTGTGTGCAAGGGTCCATTGGCGGTCCGATCCTATGGAACCTAATCCTCGACCCTCTGCTAAAGGGGCTGGATGAGCGAGGCGTCCACTGCCAGGCGTTCGCCGATGATGTGGTGATGATCTTCGACGGTGGGACAGCGTTGGAAGTCCAAAGACATGCCAATGCCGCCCTCGAGTATGTTCGGGTGTGGGGCATCGGAAACAAGCTGAAGTTTGCACCGCAAAAAACTTGTGCAATGGTGATTACCAGGAAGCTGAAGTACGATGTCCCACTCCTGAGCATGGGCGGGGTAGACATTGGCATGTCTAAGGAAATTAAGGTGCTGGGGCTCACCGTCGACCACCAGCTCACTTTCAACTCCCATGTCGCTAACGTTTGCAGAAAAGCTGTGAACATCTACAAGCAGCTGGCACGTGCGGCAAAAGTGAGCTGGGGCCTTCACCCGGAGATCATCCACACAATTTACACGGCAGCAGTGGAGCCTGTGATCCTGTACGCGGCAAGCGCCTGGGCACCGGCCGCGAAGAAGATCGGAGTGCAGAAAAGCCTCAACACGGTCCAACGAGGGTTCGCGCAGAAGCTCTGCAAATCCTACCGCACCGTTTCGCTGAACGCGTCCCTGGTGCTGGCTGGGATACTCCCACTCGACCTCCGAATACAGGAAGCAGCCGCTCTGTACGAGGCGAAGAGAGGGATACCACAGCCGGCACTCGCGGGCAGGGAGGTAGAGCGGGTGGTGGCATTTGCAGAGACTCCGCACCCGGCGAAACATATGGCCATGGAGTTCGTGTGCCTGGAAGACCGGACGCTCGTGGACACCCACAATACCCAAGCGGTCAGGGTGTTCACAGACGGCAGCAAGATGGCGGGCAAGGTCGGAGCAGCGCTGTCACTTTGGGACGGCGATGCCGAGATCAAGTCCGTCAAACTTAGCTTGCCGTCCTACTGCACGGTCTACCAGGCTGAACTTCTGGCCATATGCGTAGCCACGCGCGAAATCCTCAAGAGCAAAGAGGGAACCTTCGGTATCTACAGTGACTCAAAGGCCGCACTGCAGACAGTCACAAACCAAGGTTCCCTCCACGCCCTGGCCGTGGAGGCGAGAGCGAACGTTGCCGCAGCTTTATCCCAGAGCAAAGATGTGTCCTTGTTCTGGGTAAAGGCTCACGCAGGGCTGGAAGGCAACGAACGCGCGGACCATCTCGCGAAAGAGGCTGCACTCCGGTCCAAAAAGAGGCCGGACTATGACCGCTGCCCGGTTTCTTTCGTCAAGCGGCAGATCCGGTTGGGGTCGCTTGACGAATGGAACAGGAGGTACAGGAACGGCGAGACAGCCTCAGGCACAAAAATCTTCCTCCCAGATGCGATCGACGCCCACCGAATAGTGTCGAAACTAAAACCAGTCGGAATAGTTACACAAATCCTGACGGGTCACGGTGGATTCTCCGAATACCTGCACCGCTTCAGGTGTAAGGAGAACCCATGGTGTATCTGTGAGCCGGATAAAGTGGAGTCGATCGCACACATTTTAACGGAATGCCCAGTTTTTGAAGCGGAGAGGTACAACACTGAGCAAAAACTTGACGTCAGAATCGACAGGAATAGCATACCAAGCCTAATGTCATTAACAAAAACTAGGAAGATTCTAGTAGAATACTGCGTAACAGTTGCGACCAGGGTAATCGAGAGAAACAAAAATGTGTAAACCTCTGCTTTTCTGGATATAGAAGTTCTCAACGAATAGATATTCAGACTAAGCTAAAAACAATAAAAATAACAAATTACATATAATAACACAAAATATACAATAACAGAAATAAGCCCAAAAAGGTCCCTGACTACGTCAGGGGGACATGAGCAAGGGCAGGAGTGGGTTTTAGCCGGTAAGAGTCCGGCACTGCCCAGACTGGTTCACCAGTGAGGCAGTCTGGGCGTCCATGAGGATTTCCCACTCCTGCCAAAACAAAAAAAAAAAAAAAAAAAAAAAAAAAAAAACCTAACCTAACCTAACCTAACCTAACCTTTTTTTTTTTTTTTTTTTTTTTGTCGCTGAGAAATGCTTTATGCATGCCCGACTCGTGGGGGACGAGACGGGGTATGTGGGACTCCCTGTCCGAATGACAGTATACCCACTAAAACTCAGCGGTGTTCCCGCGGCGCCGTGATGGGAGGGTCGTGGGAGACCATGACGTCCACAACCCTCCCGGCGCAAGCCCGCCTAGTTGGCAGGCCCCGCATGCCCCCCGGGCTGGGGGGCTACGGGAATGGCCGGGAACACCTGGCCATTCCCGTCCGACACTGGTGGAGGCCTGTGCGATGCAGGCAAGGGTGCCCCCGCACCCGTTGCCTGCTGGCCTCCACCTGGGAGGAGTCGGAGATGACCGTCAAACTGACGTCTTCTTCGACCCCTCCTCCGCCTTCGGAGCAGCGCCGCGTGAGGATCCTCCTCCCGCGCGCGCTCCGCCGCCTCCTTCTGGGACATGACGTGTTCGCAGAAGGAGGCGACTGCCGCCCAGGACCCCTCATCCCTCAGCATGGCGTTTACCAAACCGGGGAGTGAGAGGTCCGGTCCGATCGCCGCCGTGAGACTGCAGCGCGGCTCGGACCACGACGGGCACACCTCGAGGGTGTGCTGCGCCGTGTCCTCCGCCGCGCCACAGTCGTGGCACGACGGCGTCTCCTCCCGTCCGATTCGGTGCAGGTACGATCCGAAACAACCGTGTCCGGACAGCACCTGCACCAGACGGAACGAGAGGAGCCCGTGCGACCGCTCGAGCCAGTCTCGCAGGACCGGCCCAAGCGCGTCGAGGGTTCGGCGGCCAAAGGCTGCGGTGGCGAGGTCCCCCGTCCAATGGTGGACGATGGCGTCCCTCGCCTCCCGCCGGACGGCCTCCCGCTCTTCCGGGGCGGTGCGTTCTGCTCTCGCTCTCCGCCCCGCCGTCCATTCGTACACTCTGGCGAGCACCCACGCCTCGAGTTCCCAAGGAGGGGTGCTGGCCAGAGCGCACGCTGCCGCAAAGCCTACCGAGCGGTAGGCCCGCGCTACCCGCTGGGCTATGGCCCTCTGCGGTGCCCGCAAGGCGGCGGCGTTCTCCCGCCGTTGGAGAGCGTCCTCCCAAATAGGGGCCCCGTAGAGGGCCATGCTCTTCAGGATGCCGGCGTAGAGTTGCCGGCATCGTGGGCTGGGCCCCCCCAGGTTGGGGAGCAGCCACGAGAGCGCCCCCGCCGTCTTCAGCAGGCGCGACGACAGCCCGCTAAAATGCGGGCCGAAGCGCCACCTGCTGTCGAGCACAAGGCCCAGATATTTCATCTGGGCCTTGACCTCGATTCTGACGCCCTCCACGAAGATGTGGGCGTCAGGTGGGGGGCGCTGCCGAGGCCCGTGGAAGAACACGGCCTCGGTCTTGTGCAGCGCCACCTTCAGACCTAGGCGGCGGATCCTCGCTGCAACCAAGGATCCGCCCGCCGAGGCCAAGTTGGCCGCCTCCCTGAAACTCTCCCCCCGGGCGGTGAGGAGAGTGTCGTCCGCGTAGCAGACGACACTCGTGCCTCGGAGGAGAGTTCCCCGCAGGAGCCAATCGTAGCCGACGTTCCAGAGGAGAGGTCCTATGACTGACCCCTGTGGAACGCCGGCTTCGACTGCGTACCGCCGGACTTGGCCAGTCCTATCTACCAGGAGGATCGCTCGATCCTCCAGGTAGCTGGCCAGTAGACTGCGCAGGTATCGAGGCACTCCGTGGAATCGGAGCGCCTCTAGGATGGTGGAGTGAGGAACGGAGTTGAAGGCGTTGGCTATGTCGAATGACACCGCCAACAATCCGTCCCCCGCCTCCATCGCATCCTTCGCCTGGCCCTTAAGCCAGGCCAGCGCGTCCACCGTCGAACGCTCAGCCCGAAAACCAAACTGAGCGTCCGACAAGTCCGGCCCGATGTCCCGCAGGTGGCCCTTCAGGCGAGCCGCCATTATCCCCTCAAACATTTTGCCGACCTCATCGAGTAAAACGATGGGCCGGTATGCCGAGGGGGAATCCGCTGGGCGGCCCTCCTTGCGGAGGAGGCACAACTGCCCTTCCTTCCAAGGTTTCGGGAACCTCCCAGTCGCTAGACATGCGCTGAAGAGTTCCCGAAACCTTTCATCCATTTGAGTGGCAGCGATTGCCACCACTCTCGCGGGGATGCCGTCGGGGCCTGGAGCCGTCTTCTTGGCGCGGATACGAAGAATCGCCGCGCCAAGTTCCGACTCCGTGACAGGAGGGGGGGCCTCCTCTTCCTCCTCGTCTGGCGGGGCTCCACACATTACTGGCGGGGTGAAGTTGTCCCTGCCCGGGAACAGGGACTGAACCACCCCGTCCAGAAATGAGGGCTCCAGGGTCTCGGCAACCGGGGGACCAAAGGGGCGCAATTTGTTGCGCGCCGCCTTGTACGGTCTCCCGAACGGGTCGTTGTCGAGACCCTCCAGCAGCTCGGCTCTCGCCGAGTCTTTGGCAGCGGCGATGGCCCGATCGAGGACCTGTTTTGCCTCCACGTACAAGTCGTAGAGGTGGTCCTCGTCGGCCCGGTCCCGTCGACGCCGCCGCCGACTCCGCGTGTAGGCCCTCCTTGCCCCCACGCAAGCTGCTCGGAGCCCCGCCAGCTCCGCCGACCACCAGTAAACGGCGCGTTTGGGTGGTGGTCGGCGAGACCGAGGCATGCTAGAGTTGCATACCTCGGTCAGACACTCCCTCAGCCGCCCCGCTGCGGTGTCCACGTCCAGGCCGGCGGTAGGCGGCGAAAGCCAGTCCTGGATGAACGCCGCCTCCGCCGCTGCCTCCCTGTCCAGGCGGGTGAGAGCCCACCGCGGGAACGGTGATCGCCCCGAGATGGGCCGCATCGCTCCTGGGCCCCTGGTGGAGATGTCAAACCGCACGTAGCGGTGGTCCGACATGGTCTCCACCAGGTCCACCCGCCAGTTCAGCACGCGCGCGGCTAACGCCGGGGTGGCGAAAGTGACGTCCACTATTGAGCCACCCCGACGCCGCACGCATGTCTGGACGCTTCCTCTGTTCAAGAGGGAGAGTCCAAAGGAGGCTGCCCACAACTCCACCGCCCGCCCGCGGGCGTCGGTGGCCGGGTTGCCCCAGCTCACCGACTTGGCATTCAGGTCTCCCAGTACGGAGACCTGACGCGGAACCGCCCTGCCGACCACGGCGGCCAGGACTCCGAGAAAATTCTCAAAGTCCTGGAGTGGGCGGTTTGGGGAGAAATATACCCCCACAAGGGCTATGTCTCCCCACGCGGCGGCCACGTATCCCGGTCCTCTCTCTAATAGCGAGAGGGGAGGGGAGTCCGTGGAAGACCGCGCCGCTAGTGCCACCGAGTCGTCCTCGTCGCCCAGCCAGCTGCTGGGGATCGAGTAGGGCTCGGCGACCACCGCTACGTTCACCAACCACTCGGCCATGACCTGCACTACCAGGTCCTGGGCCGCTTTGCAGTGGTTGGCGTTCGCCTGGAGGATGCTGTAGTCGGAACCTGGCATTATTCCGACATTGCACCCTCCTCAGATACCGCCGCTGGAACTGCAGCGGCGGCGACGGCGGCGGCGGTGGTGGCAACAGGGCGAACCTGCGCCGGCACTATGCCTTTTCGCACGGGGGGCTTGCAGCTTCTGCCCGTCATCCGGTGGTCCGCGGGACGGCCACTGGCGGCACACGCCTTGCAGTGTGGCGTGGTGGAGCTGCAAGTGGCACTCCTGTGTCCCTCTTGCCCGCACTGGTAGCAGGCGTCCCCCCAGTCGGACTTGGAGGGACACGTGGCTCGGGTGTGGCCGAAGGCGAAGCACCTGAAGCACCTCGCAGGCTGGTCCTCCAGGGCCCGGACCACAGCCGAGCTGAGCCCAACGAGCAGCCGTCCCTTGGTCGCAGCAAGGACGGCCGCAGCCGCGGCGACTGGGCACTCGACGCGGATGATGCCCATGCCGCGGCGACCGAGCCGGATGGCTCCCCCCTTAACCGCGCCAGCGTCGCAGCCTCCAGCCGCCGCGACGGCCGCCACCACATCCTCCTTGGTGACCGAATCATCCAGATCGGTCACCTCCAAGGATGCGGTCTTGACGGGCTTCACCACAGTCGCACTGTCCGCGATGACCTCTTGCAACTTTGTTGCGAAGAGGTCCGCATTGGTGCCGCGCTTTTCCCCCGAGAACTCGAAAATTCGAGCCCCGGTTAGGGTTCGGCGGCACCTTATGTTGCTGATCCCCAGCTGGGAGGGATCAGCGTTGGTACGAGCCCGTCTTAGAACGGACTCGTACGTCTCTCCCCGCTCCACGGCCGCCGGGGTGAGGGTCACCACGACGGCCGCGGTTTTGGGAGGAACCAGCTTTCTCCCGCCGGCTGGAGCCCGATTGGCTGCAGGAGCAGCCGCAGCGGGCTTGGGGGCCGACTTGGCCCCTCCCTTCTTCTTCCCTCTCTTGACCACTTCCGTCCACGACTGGTTGGACGGGGTGGTGGAGGGAAGAAGGGCGTCTTCTTCTTCCTGCGAGTTCTGGGCTGCTGGAGTCGCCGAAGACCCAGTCACTCCCTCCGCGCTCGTGGTGGGGGTTTTAGGAGCCGCCTTGGTCCTCTTACCCTTACCCTTGCCCTTGGAGGGCTTCGGGGCCTGGGGCTGCGCACCCGGTGCCGGGCCTGCCACAGGCGCAGGTTCCGGCTCCCTCGGTGGTGGCTTATCCGCCGCTAGCGGCGGGCGGAGTCGCTTCTCCGGCAGGAGCCGGTCCTCGATTCCTGCAAGGCAGGCTCTGGTGAAGGCTCTCTCCTCCAAGACAACCTTTCGGAGGATATCCTCAAGGTTGGAAGGGGAGGAGGAGCCTCCTACCGTCGGACCTGGGGCAGGTTGGGCAGGCCGAGCCGTGGCCTCAGCCAGCTTCAGGTGTAGCTGGCTGACCTCCGCCTGCAGGCGATCCACTGTCGCCTGCAGCTGCCGCGTTTCATCTGTAGCCGTCCGCTTCACCAGCTCACCTACGATGCCGTGTAGACTGGCGGCCCGGCATTTGAGGGCCTTTTGGAAGGTCCCCTTTAGGTTGGAGGACTTTGAGGCGACCTCCAGGACCTCCTCCTTGTCCTCCTGCGCCATCCGCTCCAGTTCCGCCAGGGAGTGGTCGGCATATAGGACATTGGATGCCCCATAGCCAGCCCTCGACCTGGCGGTTTGCGTCTGGCGCTCCTTGGCGGCGACCTTCTCCTCCAGGTCCTGCTGGAGCTGCGCCCTCTTGGCCAGATTTAGCTGGCGCTCGGCGTCCAGCAAGCCCACATCGTGGGTCTCCGGCGTTTTAGAAGAAGTCGAAGCCCTTTTGGACTTCGACTTCTTCCCTCCCTTCCCTCCGGCCGACTCCGAGGAGCCCTCGGACCCTTGCCTTAGGAAGGCCCTCTTCCGCCTGAGGCGGTCATTCTCGGCCGCCGACGTGTCCATGCTGGATTTGTCGGAGTCCGAGAATTCGTCTTCCCCAGCCAAGCTGGCTGCAGACGGTGCGCGGTCAGCGCCCGACGCCGAAGCGTCAGCGGCGTGGCCCTGAGAAGGGCCGTTGGATTGGCCCTGAGAAGGGCCGTTGGGTTGGCCCTGAGAAGGGCCGTTTGAATCGCCCTGGGAGGAGCGATTCGGGTTAAAATTATTTACAATAGGGTTAAAATTATTTACAACAGGGTTAAAATTTGGGTTTAAGACCGGGTTAAAATTTGGATTAAAATTAGCAAAACGCCCAGAGGCGTCCCGCAATGGTTTTTTCGACATCGTTCGTAGATGACCGCTTCGATATCTACGAATGCACAGCGCACTTTAGCCGCCGGTCTGCCACTCCGTTACGGTGGTCAGACACGACGTTGCCCAGGGGATACTACGTGGAAGTATGCGCTGTGGGGGATCCCCCAACCTAACCTTTTTTTTTTTTTTTTTTTTTTTGTCGCTGAGAAATGCTTTATGCATCCCCGTCTCGCGGGGGACCGAGACGGGGTATGTGGGACTCCCTGTCGGAAAGGACAGTATACCCACTAAAACTCAGCGGTGTTCCTACAAACGCCGTAATGGGAGGGCTATGGGAATTCAATACTTCCACGGCCCTCCCGGCGCACGCCCGCCAAGATGGTATGGCGGGCCCCGCATGCCCCCCAGGTTGGGGGGCTACGGGAATGGCCGGGAACACCTGGCCATTCCCGTCCCACAAGGTGGAGGCCTGTGCAAAACAGGCAACGGAGCCCCCGCACCCGTTGCCTGCTGGCCTCCACGCCCGCCTGAAAGGCGGGCCCCGCATGCCCCCCGCGTTGGGGGAGCTACGGCCGCAGAGGATAGGGAGAGCGGCAACGAAACACCGACACTCCTCTTCCCCTGCGGCCCCGCCGCGTCCGCCATCTCACGGTGGCGGCCCCGTCAAGGCCGCGGAAGGAAGGGAGAGCCCCTCTCGCCGCGGCCTCTATCCTCAGCCGCAATGTCTCCCTCACGGGGGACATCGCGGCCCGCCTCAGGTAGGTCACGATGTCGCGCAAGCGGCACCGCAACCTACCCGTGGGCCGCTACGTCCCGGGCTAAACCGCACAGCCCGGACGAGCGGCCCCCGCCTGGGTCCCTCTTAGCTTCACCGTGGCTCGCGCAGCCACGGCTACTGAGCCCCCCCGCCTCGACAATGCGGGAACCCACTGGGGGGGGGGAACCTAACCTTTTTTTTTTTTTTTTTTTTTTTTCTCGCTGAGAAATGCTTTATGCATCCCCGTCCCGCGGGGGACCGAGACGGGGTATGTGGGACTCCCTGTCGGAAGGACAGTATACCCACTAAAACTCAGCGGTGTTCCTACAAACGCCGTAATGGGAGGGCTATGGGAATTCAATACTTCCACGGCCCTCCCGGCGCACGCCCGCCAAGGTGGTATGGCGGGCCCCGCATGCCCCCCAGGTTGGGGGGCTACGGGAATGGCCGGGAACACCTGGCCATTCCCGTCCCACAAGGTGGAGGCCTGTGCAAAACAGGCAACGGAGCCCCCGCACCCGTTGCCTGCTGGCCTCCACGCCCGCCTAAAAGGCGGGCCCCGCATGCCCCCCGCGTTGGGGGAGCTACGGCCGCAGAGGATAGGGAGAGCGGCAACGAAACACCGAACACTCCTCTTCCCCTGCGGCCCCGCCGCGTCCGCCATCTAACGGTGGCGGCCCCGTCAAGGCCGCGGAAGGAAGGGAGAGCCCCTCCCGCCGCGGCCTCTGTCCTCAGCCGCAATGTCTCCCTCACGGGGGACATCGCGGCCCGCCTCAGGTAGGTCACGATGTCGCGCAAGCGGCACCGCAACCTACCCGTGGGCCGCTACGTCCCGGGCTAAACCGCACAGCCCGGACGAGCGGCCCCCGCCTGGGTCCCTCTTAGCTTCACCGTGGCTCGCGCAGCCACGGCTACTGAGCCCCCCCGCCTCGACAATGCGGGAACCCACTGGGGGGGGGGAACCTAACCTAACCTAACCTTTTTTTTTTTTTTTTTTTTTTTTTTCTCGCTGAGAAATGCTTTATGCATCCCCGTCCCGCGGGGGACCGAGACGGGGTATGTGGGACTCCCTGTCGGAACGACAGTATACCCACTAAAACTCAGCGGTGTTCCTACAAACGCCGTAATGGGAGGGCTATGGGAATTCAATACTTCCACGGCCCTCCCGGCGCACGCCCGCCAAGATGGTATGGCGGGCCCCGCATGCCCCCCAGGTTGGGGGGCTACGGGAATGGCCGGGAACACCTGGCCATTCCCGTCCCACAAGGTGGAGGCCTGTGCAAAACAGGCAACGGAGCCCCCGCACCCGTTGCCTGCTGGCCTCCACGCCCGCCTAAAAGGCGGGCCCCGCAAGCCCCCCGCGTTGGGGGAGCTACGGCCGCAGAGGATAGGGAGAGCGGCAACGAAACACCGAACACTCCTCTTCCCCTGCGGCCCCGCCGCGTCCGCCATCATACGGTGGCGGCCCCGTCAAGGCCGCGGAAGGAAGGGAGAGCCCCTCCCGCCGCGGCCTCTGTCCTCAGCCGCAATGTCTCCCTCACGGGAGACATCGCGGCCCGCCTCAGGTAGGTCGCGATGTTGTGGCACCGCAACCTACCCGTGGGCCGCTACGTCCCGGGCTAAACCGCACAGCCCGGACGAGCGGCCCCCGCCTGGGTCCCTCTTAGCTTCACCGTGGCCCGCCTAGCCACGGCTACTGAGCCCCCCCGCCTCGACAATGCGGGAACCCACTGGGGGGGGGGAACCTAACCTAACCTTTTTTTTTTTTTTTTTTTTTTTTTTTTTTTTTTTTTTTTTTTGTTTTTTTTTTTTGTCGCTGAGAAATGCTTTATGCATCCCCGTCCCGCGGGGGACCGAGACGGGGTATGTGGGACTCCCTGTCGGAAGGACAGTATACCCACTAAAACTCAGCGGTGTTCCTACAAACGCCGTAATGGGAGGGCTATGGGAATTCAATACTTCCACGGCCCTCCCGGCGCACGCCCGCCAAGGTGGTATGGCGGGCCCCGCATGCCCCCCAGGTTGGGGGGCTACGGGAATGGCCGGGAACACCTGGCCATTCCCGTCCCTCAAGGTGGAGGCCTGTGCAAAACAGGCAACGGAGCCCCCGCACCCGTTGCCTGCTGGCCTCCACGCCCGCCTAAAAGGCGGGCCCCGCAAGCCCCCCGCGTTGGGGGAGCTACGGCCGCAGAGGATAGGGAGAGCGGCAACGAAACACCGAACACTCCTCTTCCCCTGCGGCCCCGCCGCGTCCGCCATCTAACGGTGGCGGCCCCGTCAAGGCCGCGGAAGGAAGGGAGAGCCCCTCCCGCCGCGGCCTCTGTCCTCAGCCGCAATGTCTCCCTCACGGGGGACATCGCGGCCCGCCTCAGGTAGGTCACGATGTCGCGCAAGCGGCACCGCAACCTACCCGTGGGCCGCTACGTCCCGGGCTAAACCGCACAGCCCGGACGAGCGGCCCCCGCCTGGGTCCCTCTTAGCTTCACCGTGGCTCGCGCAGCCACGGCTACTGAGCCCCCCCGCCTCGACAATGCGGGAACCCACTGGGGGGGAACCTAACCTAACCTAACCTTTTTTTTTTTTTTTTTTTTTTTTTTTTCTCGCTGAGAAATGCTTTATGCATCCCCGTCTCGCGGGGGACCGAGACGGGGTATGTGGGACTCCCTGTCGAAAGGACAGTATACCCACTAAAACTCAGCGGTGTTCCTGCAAACGCCGTAATGGGAGGGCTATGGGAATTCAGTACTTCCACAGCCCTCCCGGCGCGCGCCCGCCAAGGTGGTATGGCGGGCCCCGCATGCCCCCCAGGTTGGGGGGCTACGGGAATGGCCGGGAACACCTGGCCATTCCCGTCCCACAAGGTGGAGGCCTGTGCAAAACAGGCAACGGAGCCCCCGCACCCGTTGCCTGCTGGCCTCCACGCCCGCCTAAAAGGCGGGCCCCGCAAGCCCCCCGCGTTGGGGGAGCTACGGCCGCAGAGGATAGGGAGAGCGGCAACGAAACACCGAACACTCCTCTTCCCCTGCGGCCCCGCCGCGTCCGCCATCATACGGTGGCGGCCCCGTCAAGGCCGCGGAAGGAGGGAGAACCCCTCCCGCCGCGGCCTCTGTCCTCAGCCGCAATGTCTCCCTCACGGGAGACATCGCGGCCCGCCTCAGGTAGGTCGCGATGTTGTGGCACCGCAACCTACCCGTGGGCCGCTACGTCCCGGGCTAAACCGCACAGCCCGGACGAGCGGCCCCCGCCTGGGTCCCTCTTAGCTTCACCGTGGCTCGCGCAGCCACGGCTACTGAGCCCCCCCGCCTCGACAATGCGGGAACCCACTGGGGGGGAACCTAACCTAACCTTTTTTTTTTTTTTTTTTTTTGTCGCTGAGAAATGCTTTATGCATCCCCGTCCCGCGGGGGACCGAGACGGGGTATGTGGGACTCCCTGTCGGAAGGACAGTATACCCACTAAAACTCAGCGGTGTTCCTACAAACGCCGTAATGGGAGGGCTATGGGAATTCAATACTTCCACGGCCCTCCCGGCGCACGCCCGCCAAGGTGGTATGGCGGGCCCCGCATGCCCCCCAGGTTGGGGGGCTACGGGAATGGCCGGGAACACCTGGCCATTCCCGTCCCTCAAGGTGGAGGCCTGTGCAAAACAGGCAACGGAGCCCCCGCACCCGTTGCCTGCTGGCCTCCACGCCCGCCTAAAAGGCGGGCCCCGCAAGCCCCCCGCGTTGGGGGAGCTACGGCCGCAGAGGATAGGGAGAGCGGCAACGAAACACCGAACACTCCTCTTCCCCTGCGGCCCCGCCGCGTCCGCCATCTAACGGTGGCGGCCCCGTCAAGGCCGCGGAAGGAAGGGAGAGCCCCTCCCGCCGCGGCCTCTGTCCTCAGCCGCAATGTCTCCCTCACGGGGGACATCGCGGCCCGCCTCAGGTAGGTCACGATGTCGCGCAAGCGGCACCGCAACCTACCCGTGGGCCGCTACGTCCCGGGCTAAACCGCACAGCCCGGACGAGCGGCCCCCGCCTGGGTCCCTCTTAGCTTCACCGTGGCTCGCGCAGCCACGGCTACTGAGCCCCCCCGCCTCGACAATGCGGGAACCCACTGGGGGGGAAACCTAACCTAACCTAACCTAACCTAACGTAACCTAACCTAACCTTTTTTTTTTTTTTTTTTTTTTTTTTTTTTTTTTTTTTTTGTCGCTGAGAAATGCTTTATGCATCCCCGTCCCGCGGGGGACCGAGACGGGGTATGTGGGACTCCCTGTCGGAAGGACAGTATACCCACTAAAACTCAGCGGTGTTCCTACAAACGCCGTAATGGGAGGGCTATGGGAATTCAATACTTCCACGGCCCTCCCGGCGCACGCCCGCCAAGGTGGTATGGCGGGCCCCGCATGCCCCCCAGGTTGGGGGGCTACGGGAATGGCCGGGAACACCTGGCCATTCCCGTCCCTCAAGGTGGAGGCCTGTGCAAAACAGGCAACGGAGCCCCCGCACCCGTTGCCTGCTGGCCTCCACGCCCGCCTAAAAGGCGGGCCCCGCAAGCCCCCCGCGTTGGGGGAGCTACGGCCGCAGAGGATAGGGAGAGCGGCAACGAAACACCGAACACTCCTCTTCCCCTGCGGCCCCGCCGCGTCCGCCATCTAACGGTGGCGGCCCCGTCAAGGCCGCGGAAGGAAGGGAGAGCCCCTCCCGCCGCGGCCTCTGTCCTCAGCCGCAATGTCTCCCTCACGGGAGACATCGCGGCCCGCCTCGGGTAGGTCGCGATGTTGTGGCACCGCAACCTACCCGTGGGCCGCTACGTCCCGAGCTAAACCGCACAGCCCGGACGAGCGGCCCCCGCCTGGGTCCCTCTTAGCTTCACCGTGGCTCGCCCAGCCACGGCTACTGAGCCCCCCCGCCTCGACAATGCGGGAACCCACTGGGGGGGAACCTAACCTAACCTAACCTAACCTAACCTAACCTAACCTTTTTTTTTTTTTTTTTTTTTTTTTGTCGCTGAGAAATGCTTTATGCATCCCCGTCCCGCGGGGGACCGAGACGGGGTATGTGGGACTCCCTGTCGGAAGGACAGTATACCCACTAAAACTCAGCGGTGTTCCTACAAACGCCGTAATGGGAGGGCTATGGGAATTCAATACTTCCACGGCCCTCCCGGCGCACGCCCGCCAAGATGGTATGGCGGGCCCCGCATGCCCCCCAGGTTGGGGGGCTACGGGAATGGCCGGGAACACCTGGCCATTCCCGTCCCACAAGGTGGAGACCTGTGCAAAACAGGCAACGGAGCCCCCGCACCCGTTGCCTGCTGGCCTCCACGCCCGCCTAAAAGGCGGGCCCCGCAAGCCCCCCGCGTTGGGGGAGCTACGGCCGCAGAGGATAGGGAGAGCGGCAACGAAACACCGAACACTCCTCTTCCCCTGCGGCCCCGCCGCGTCCGCCATCTAACGGTGGCGGCCCCGTCAAGGCCGCGGAAGGAAGGGAGAGCCCCTCCCGCCGCGGCCTCTATCCTCAGCCGCAATGTCTCCCTCACGGGGGACATCGCGGCCCGCCTCGGGTAGGTCGCGATGTTGTGGCACCGCAACCTACCCGTGGGCCGCTACGTCGGGCTAAACCGCACAGCCCGGACGAGCGGCCCCCCGCTTGGGTCCCTCTTAGCTTCACCGTGGCCCGCCTAGCCACGGCTACTGAGCCCCCCCGCCTCGACAATGCGGGAACCCACTGGGGGGGAACCTAACCTAACCTAACCTAACCTAACCTAACCTAACCTAACCTAACCTTTTTTTTTTTTTTTTTTTTTTTTTGTCGCTGAGAAATGCTTTATGCATCCCCGTCCCGCGGGGGACCGAGACGGGGTATGTGGGACTCCCTGTCGGAAGGACAGTATACCCACTAAAACTCAGCGGTGTTCCTGCAAACGCCGTAATGGGAGGGCTATGGGAATTTAATACTTCCACGGCCCTCCCGGCGCACGCCCGCCAAGATGGTATGGCGGGCCCCGCATGCCCCCCAGGTTGGGGGGCTACGGGAATGGCCGGGAACACCTGGCCATTCCCGTCCCACAAGGTGGAGACCTGTGCAAAACAGGCAACGGAGCCCCCGCACCCGTTGCCTGCTGGCCTCCACGCCCGCCTAAAAGGCGGGCCCCGCAAGCCCCCCGCGTTGGGGGAGCTACGGCCGCAGAGGATAGGGAGAGCGGCAACGAAACACCGAACACTCCTCTTCCCCTGCGGCCCCGCCGCGTCCGCCATCATACGGTGGCGGCCCCGTCAAGGCCGCGGAAGGAGGGAGAACCCCTCCCGCCGCGGCCTCTGTCCTCAGCCGCAATGTCTCCCTCACGGGGGACATCGCGGCCCGCCTCAGGTAGGTCGCGATGTTGTGGCACCGCAACCTACCCGTGGGCCGCTACGTCGGGCTAAACCGCACAGCCCGGACGAGCGGCCCCCGCCTGGGTCCCTCTTAGCTTCACCGTGGCCCGCCTAGCCACGGCTACTGAGCCCCCCCGCCTCGACAATGCGGGAACCCACTGGGGGGGAACCTAACCTAACCTAACCTAACCTAACCTAACCTAACCTAACCTAACCTAACCTAACCTAACCTAACCTAACCTAACCTAACCTAACCTAACCTAACCTAACCTAACCTAACCTTTTTTTTTTTTTTTTTTTTTTTTTTTTTTTTTTTTTTTTTTTTTTTTTTTTTTTTTTTTTTTTTTTTTTTTTTTTTTTTTTTTTTTTTTTTTTTTTTTTTTTTTTTTTTTTTTTTTTTGTCGCTGAGAAATGCTTTATGCATCCCCGTCCCGCGGGGGACCGAGACGGGGTATGTGGGACTCCCTGTCGGAAGGACAGTATACCCACTAAAAAAAAAAAAAACTCAGCGGTGTTCCTACAAACGCCGTAATGGGAGGGCTATGGGAATTCAATACTTCCACGGCCCTCCCGGCGCACGCCCGCCAAGGTGGTATGGCGGGCCCCGCATGCCCCCCAGGTTGGGGGGCTACGGGAATGGCCGGGAACACCTGGCCATTCCCGTCCCTCAAGGTGGAGGCCTGTGCAAAACAGGCAACGGAGCCCCCGCACCCGTTGCCTGCTGGCCTCCACGCCCGCCTAAAAGGCGGGCCCCGCAAGCCCCCCGCGTTGGGGGAGCTACGGCCGCAGAGGATAGGGAGAGCGGCAACGAAACACCGAACACTCCTCTTCCCCTGCGGCCCCGCCGCGTCCGCCATCTAACGGTGGCGGCCCCGTCAAGGCCGCGGAAGGAAGGGAGAGCCCCTCCCGCCGCGGCCTCTGTCCTCAGCCGCAATGTCTCCCTCACGGGGGACATCGCGGCCCGCCTCAGGTAGGTCACGATGTCGCGCAAGCGGCACCGCAACCTACCCGTGGGCCGCTACGTCCCGGGCTAAACCGCACAGCCCGGACGAGCGGCCCCCGCCTGGGTCCCTCTTAGCTTCACCGTGGCTCGCGCAGCCACGGCTACTGAGCCCCCCCGCCTCGACAATGCGGGAACCCACTGGGGGGGAACCTAACCTAACCTAACCTAACCTAACCTAACCTAACGTAACCTAAATCTAACCTAACCCAAACCTAACCTATTGGGGTCGTCGGGGGCTTAGACCCCCCCCCCCGCGACGTCTAAGAGGGGCGCACGTGGAACACTACGCGCCGCCACCACGGGTCCTGATTGGGGGGGGGGGGGGGGGGCAGCAGACGTCGTCGTCCCAAGACCCTTCGCTGCCGACCATCGACTCCCTTCCCGAAGCATCCATGTCCCCAGAGGGCACGGCAGCCGCGTGCCTCCTCCTGAACCAGCGCTCGAGCACCGGCCGGACCGCCTCGATGGTTACGAGGCCAACGGTAGGGCGTGCAAGCCTGTCCCGCCATGCCGCCACCAGGACCTCGCGAAGCTTAGACCAACGCAGTTCCGTGTGTCGCTGCATCGGTCGCTCACCCCGCACCCTCGCTTCCTCGCGCCACCGATACAATGACGCGCCTTGGGGTCCCAGGGTGGGGATCCAGCTAGTCCGCTGGCCGCCTCGTTGGAGATCGTGCGATGAGGATCCCCACATAGAGCCGCCTACAGGTGGCGCTCGGGCCCCCCAGATTGCGAAGCAGCGTTGATAGCGCCCCAGCCGACGACTTGGGCTCCAGCCGCCGGAAGTGGGGGGCCGAAGTCCCACCGGCTGTCGAGCACCAATCCCAGGTACTTCATGGTAGACTCGACAGCGATCCGAGCCCCCCCAACCACGATGTGTGAGCCGGGCGGCGGCGCCCGGGGGCCATGTAACACCATGGTCTCCGACTTGCTGAGGGCCACCTCCAGAACCTAAATCTATTTTTTTTTCCTCGCTTAGAAATGCTTTATGCATCCCCGTCTCGCGGGGGACGAGACGGGGTATGTGGGACTCCCTGTCGGAATGACAATATACCCACTAAAACTCAGCGGTGTTCCCACATCGCCGTAATGGGCGGGCCATGGGAAACCAGCATAGCCTTCACTTCCACAGCCCTCCGCCTAGCTGGTATGGCGGGCCCCGCATGCCCCTCAGGTTGGGGGGCTACGGGAATGGCCGGGAACACCTGGCCATTCCCGTCCCATACTGGTGGAGGCCTGTGCAATACAGGCAACGGTGCTCCCGCACCCGTAGCCTGCTGGCCTCCACGCCTGCCTAATAGGCAGGCCCCGCATGCCCCCCGCATTGGGGGGGCTACGGCCGCAAAGGATAGGGAGAGCGGCAACGTCACACCCGACACTCCTCTTCCCCTGCGGCCCCACCGCGTCCGCCATCTAACGGTGGCGGCCCCGTCAAGGCCGCGGAAGGTACTCTACACCATGATACAACACATCAAAACAAAGCTGAACCAAAAGAAGCTGATCACTGTTGTATCCCTGGATATAGAGGGAGCCTTCGACAGCGCATGGTGGCCGGCAATCAGGACCAGACTGGCTGAGGAAAAGTGCCCGGTGAATCTCAGACGGATGCTGGACAGCTACCTGACTGGTAGGAGTGTCCGAGTTAGGTATGCCGGGGCTGAGTGTCACAGGACTACCAGCAAAGGGTGCGTCCAGGGGACGATAGGCGATCCGATCCTTTGGAATTCGCTGCTGGACCCTCTGCTAAAGGGGCTGGAAGAGCGGGGGATCACTGCCAGGCTTTCGCCGACGACGTGGTCATGATGTTCGACGGTGACAGGCACAGGATTGGAGGTCCAAAGACGTGCCAATGCCGCCCTCGAATATGTTCGGAGGTGGGGCATCCGAAATAAGCTGAAGTTTGCGCCACACAAAACCTGTGCGATGGTAGTAACCAGGAAGCTAAAGTACGATGTCCCACTCCTGAACATGGGCGGGGTAGACATTGGCATGTCTAAGGAAATAAAAATACTGGGGCTCACAATAGACCAGCTCACTTTCAACACCCCGCCGCTAACGTGTGCAGAAAAGCCGCAAACATATACAAGCAGCTATCGAGAGCGGCCAAAGTGAGCTGGGGTCTGCACCCGGAGGTCATACGGACAATCTACACGGCGGCGGTGGAACCAGTGGTCATGTACGCGGCGAGTGCTTGGGCGCTGGCAACGAAGAAAATTGGAGTGCAGAAAATGTTGGATACGGTCCAGCGAGGATTCGCCCAAAAGATCTGCAAATCCTACCGCACCGTTTCGCTGAACGTTTCCCTGGTACTGGCTGGGATACTGCCACTCGACCTTCGAATACATTAAGCAGCCGCCTTGTATGAGGCCAAGAGAGGGGTACCCCAGCCAGCCCTTGAGGGTAGGGAAGTGGAGCGTGTGGTGGCGTTTGCGGAGACTCCTCATCCGGCGAAGCATGTGGCCATGGCGTTCATGAGTCTGCAAGACCAGTCCCAAGTGGACACCCACAATAACCAGGCGGTCAGGTTTTTCACCGATGGCAGCAAGATCGAGGGCAAGGTCGGAACAGCAATGTCACTATGGGACGGTGAGGCCGAGATTAAGTCCGTGAAGCTTAGCTTGCCGTCGTGCTGCACGGTCTACCAGGCGGAACTCCTGGCCATATGCGTAGCCACGAGGGAAATCCTCAAGCGCAAGGAGGGAACCTTCGGAATCTACAGTGACTCAAAGGCTGCACTACAAACAGTCACGAACCAAGGTTCCCTCCACGCCTTGGCGGTGGAGGTGAGAGCAAATGTGGGCGCGGCTTATCCCAGAGCAAAGATATTTCCTTGTTCTGGGTAAAGGCTCACGCTGGGCTGCAAGGTAATGAACGCGCGGACCACCTTGCGAAAGAGGCTGCACTCCGATCTAAAAAGAAGCCGGACTATGACCGCTGCCCGGTTTCGTTCGTCAAGCGGCAGATCCGTATGGGGTCGCTCGACGAATGGAACCGGAGATACAAAAACGGCGAAGCAGCCTCGGTCACGAAAATTTTCCTCCCGGACGCGATAGATGCTTTCAGGACCGTAAGCAAAGTGAAGCCAACCGGAGTGATAACACCGATACTGACTGGCCGGGCAATGGGAAATCGGCATAGCCTTTACTTCCACAGCCCTCCCGGCGCACACCCGCCTAGCTGGTATGGCGGGCCCCGCATGCCCCCCAGGTTGGGGGGTTACGGGAATAGCCGGGAACACCTGGCCATTCCCGTCCCGCAATACAGGCAACGGTGCCCCCGCACCCATTGCCTACTGGCCTTCACGCCCGCCTAAAGGCAGGCCCCGCATGCCGCAGTGGATAGGGAGAGCGGCAACGTCACACCGACACTCCTCTTCCCCTGCGGCCCCACCGCGTCCGCCATCCAACGGTGGCGGCCCCGTCAAGGCCGCGGAAGGTAGGGAGCCGCGATGTCTCCCTCACGGGGGACATCGCGGCCCGCCTCAGGTAGGTTGCGATGTCACCCAAGCGGCACCGCAACCTACCCGCCGGCCGCTACGTCGGGCTTAGCCGCAAAGCCCTGACGAGCGGCCCCCGCTTGGGTTCCTCTTAGCTTCACCGTGGCTCCGCTAGCCACGGCTACTGAGCCCCCCCGCCTCGACAATGTGGGAACCCACTGGGGCCCCGGGGTGGGTGGGATCACGGGAACGTACGATCCTTCCGCGACCCCCGACTGGTGCCGGCTCGCCACCGCGGGCCTCCTTGGGTCAGGGGGGGGAGTGAGGTGTAAGACTCCCCCCGCGACGTCTAAGAGGGGCGCGCGTGGAACACTACGCGCCGCCACCTCGGGTCCTGATGTGTGGGGGGCAACGGACGTCCCCGAGTCCGTCACCCCTGGACCCATTTAGGGGGGCTGGAAGAGGGCGTTGTTCGCCCTCCGCCGACGCCCGGTGCACCTGCTGCAGGCCGGGTGAGTGGACGAGATCTCCCTCTCGCTTTCCGCAGCATCGGTGGTTTCTTTCTGCGAAACAGTCGTCTCGCAGAAGGAAACCACCGCGTCCCAGGACTCTTCACTGCCGACCATCGACTCGACCACGGCCGGCAGCGACAGGTCACTGCCTACTTCTGAGATGAGGGCTCGGCGCGGCTCCTCCCAGGCGGCACACTCTGCCAGCGTTTGCCGCGCCGTGTCCTCCCGGCAGTCGACGCAGTGGTGACACCGGGCGTCCGGCTCCCTGTTTATGCGACACAGGTACTTCCCGAAGCAACCATGCCCCGAGAGCACCTGCGTCACCCGAAACGACAGGGAGCCGTGCCTCCTCCCGAGCCAGCGCTCGAGCACCGGCCGGACCGCCTCAATGGTGACGAGGCCAGCGGTAGGGCGTGTAAGCCTGTCCCGCCATTCCGCCACCAGGGCCTCGCGAAGCTGAGACCGACGCAGCTCCATGTGTCGCTGCATTGGTCGCTCACCCCGCGCCCTCGCTTCCTCGCGCCACCGATACAATGACGCGAGTACTTTCGCCTCGAGGTCCCAGGACGGGGATCCAGCCAGTACACAGGCCGCCTCGTAGATCGTGCGATATCCCCTGATGACTCTGACGGCCATCGCTCTCTGCGGTTTCCGCACCGACGGTTTTCTTCTCAGGAGGCAGTACAAAATGCTTTCACACAGTTTGTCGAATCTAGATCACGAGAGTTCTATCGCAAAGCCATTGTAGCGGTATCTACAACGCCACATGCGAACAACGTGCCATACTGACGTCACGCAAATCCTGCATCTCGCAAGCAGAGTTTACCGCGCAGTTAGCATAGATACAATTTCCCAACATCAATCGTTGGGCAATAGCCCGCCAGACACAACACCCGTCTGGTCGGAGGATCCTCCCTTTTCTATGGAGGATGAGTGAACTTTACACCCTGTTCCTCATGCCTCTAAACCATAAATGGTCTTCCTATTAGATGGCAGCAATGTATAGATAATAATGGTAATTATTTTGATTAAATAAATATGTTAAATTAAAAAAAACGAATTTCAATTTTTCAGTACAAATCGGCAATTTCATACTTTAACCCCTAATATGTACAATGAGAGAGGAGATTAATAAAACTATCAAGTAAACTCAGTTTATTTTTATTACAACAACTTTTCATTTTCACTTTACAACCTTTACAAACAAAAATACTCCATTTGATAGAACCACTCACAAAACGTACAAATTTCACACTGTTCAACATTATTTACATAAAATACAATATTTACAAGATCTGCGTCGTACATCAATAAATAGTTAATGTCGCGGGGCCGTGGGCCAGTACTCCACTAGTATCACAGAGTGACGTCACGCGCAGCGGGGTTACGTCACACGAGCACGGTGAGGCGCTCAGGCGGCGGGTGGCGCGAGGGCGGCGGCTCGGGCGGCGGCAGCGCACGCTTGGTGAGCTCTTTGTCGCGCGGCGGCGTGTCGTTGCGCGCGTCGGCGTTCTGCGCCTTGTACAGCGAGTGCGCGCGCGGCAGCTCGTCCGGCGGCCGCCGCGCCGCGCCCGCCGGCTCCTCGCGCAGCGGGTTGGCGTAGCGCCGCAGGTTCTCCTCGTTCTGTAGGTTGTTAGACTTCTCCTCGTCGCAGCGGCGCGAGCGCTCGGCGGCGGCGGCGGCGCGGCGCCGTCGCAGCAGAAGCGCCGCGCCAACTGCCGCGGCCGCCAGCACCACCAGCGCCAGCGCCGCCAGCGTCAGCGCCAGCGCGGGCGACGGCGTGGTAGGGTCGGTGGCGGGCGAGGGCGCGGGCGCGTGCGGCACGCGCAGGCGCAGCGCGGCGCCCAGTAGGGCGTGGTTCGCGAGGCGCCGGCGCGACACTAGCTCGCTTAGCGCGCGCACGGCGGCGCCCAGCGCCTCGGCTCGCTCGGCACCGTCGGTGCCCACTTCGTCGCCGATCCACTGTTCAATGCAAACAAATGAGTAAAGATCATTTGGTAAGTTAACTAACGTGTAGGTACGGTGGGAAGAGCGTCAGAATATGCATTCTTACCAAAGCAAGGTCAAGCGCGTCGTCGTCATCCGGCGCCAGGTCACAGAGCAGCGCGAGCGGCGGCGCGGGTGGGGCGCGCGCGGCCAGCGCGGCGGCGAGCGCGCGGCGCAGCGCGGCGCACGCGCGCTCCACGTGCGCGCCGCGCGCCAGCCGCTCGCGCGCCAGCTGCAGCGAGGCGCGCGCGCAGCCGGCCGGCAGGCGGGCGTCGCGCGCGCCCGGCCAGCACGCGGCTGGCGCCGGCAGCGCGGGCGGCTCCACGCGCCGCCCCGACACGCGCCGGCACTCGCCGATGGGCGCGCACGGCGCTCGCAGGCACAGCGCCGGCGCGGCGGGCACGCACACCTGCGACGGTCGGACTACGTGAGCGGAGATGTCATTGTATGTTTTCGTAACCAGTTCTATTAGCTACTCGACTAACTGCGCACAGCTAACCAATCAATAGCCAGATTTCTATCCATGTATAACAGACTTTTTGATCTCTTTTTTTCGATTAAGTGATATAAGACAAGTCAAGTTTCTTTTAAACAGGGTCAAATTCAATTAGCTAGAGGAACTCCGCGGATGTCATGGGTATCGAGATCTTAAAACACAATAAAACGAATAAAGAAAACAGATTTTCTCAACTCATACTTCATATAACAACAATCCTTAACAACAATCATTAACAAAATATCCAACGGTCGTTGAAACCCAAAAAAATCGTCAAATCTTTTTTGTTTTCATTATTAACACGCTTTTGGCAGCTTCACTTGTAAAAAATCTTAGAAGTCAATTTTAACCTACTTCTTATAGTCGTATCGAAATGAAACTTTGTATGTATATGTAGTTCCGACGACAAAACTATAATTTGGCATCTTGGAGCTGATCTGATGATGGCACACAGACTCAAGCCTCCCGGGTTACTCTCTACTCCACGAAGCACCTTGACCAAGTAAGTTTTGGAATGGGCCACTAGCTTCAACTTTCTGACTAACTGACCGACCATTTCATTTTGACAATTCAAAAGTGCCTGTACATTGAAATAAATGCTCGAGATTTTGAGTTTTTTTTTTTTTTTTGAGTTACTAGTAAACCCGTCGTGATTGGACTCATATGATTTATTTTGACGAGTCCCCTCGAGTTTGGGGTCATATGATTCGTTTTGACGAGTCCAATATATTGCACTTGGTGTCAAGGATCTGATAATGGAGCCAGGAGATGGATAGTGGAACTATTTAGGGGTACTTGTAAACCCCTCCAGCTTGCTAGTAGCCCCCAATTGTCATAACTTCATAGACTTCATACTTATTAACTTAATGAAAAATATAGGTAGGTCGCAAAAGTTAAAAATTGTAGGTCGCAAAAGTTTAAAGAAAACTGAGCGTTTTTTGAATAAATTATTGTGCGCTCCGCGCTGTTTAAATTCAATTTAAGTAATTTCAATTATTTTATAACTTTTAGTGCGTTATAAAAGCGTGTATTTTATTTGGTTTTGGAACGAAGTTCCTTATCGCGCGTTGCGAAAGGGGGCTAGACGGAAAAAATTAAGACCAAAAGTTGGAACGACACTTTTTGCTATAGTTGTAAGCCGTGCGGCGTGCCGCTTGCGCGTGTTTCTCTGTCTGTCTCTCTCTCTCTCTTTGAACTTCGTTCCATCCGGGTGTCCCTTGACACCTCTCAAGTTTGTTTTGTAAACTAAATATATTTGACAGTGTTTATATATCGATACTCATCACGTCCGTAGAGTTTCGCTGGCTAATTTAATTTGACCTTCTATACATTTTACTATCCCAATACTTTCTTTGTTCCACAAAGGGTTAAGAGTTTTGAGTTAAGAAATTATTATGGTTAAGACAGATTTTCAGTGGCTACCTCGTCGGTGCGGCACGGCTGCGCGTTGGGCATGTGGCAGTCGGGCAGGCCGCACCACAGGCGCGTGCAGGCCGGCGCGCCCGCGTCGCACCAGCACGCGTTGCAGCCCCACCACCACGTGCCGTTGTCGGCGCCGCACACGCCGGGCTCGCCCTCCGCGCCGCCGCCCGGCGCGCCGGCCTCGGCGCCCGGGCCGGCCTCGTCGCCCTCGTCGCCGTCGGCTCCGAGCCCCGCCAGCACTGGCGCAAAAATTCAATGTGAAAAACGAAACCACAGTGGACAAGATTCTGCTAGACCACAATCGGTAGTGAGCGGTAAACGTTATCTACTTACTCTCGAGGCACCGGCGAGCCGCGCGTTGCGGTGGCGGCGGGCACACGCAGCGCGCGCCGCGCTCGGGGCTGCGCGGGTCGGGCACGCAGGCGGCGGCCGGCGGGCACGCGGGCGCGCACGCGGCGGGCGGCGGCGCGGCGCGCACGCTGCACGTGTCGCCCGCCCAGCCCGGCGCGCACTCGCACGCCCACCAGAGCGCGCCGCCCACGCAACGCCCGCCGTTGCGGCACGGCGCGGAAGCGCACGGCTCGGCGGCGTGCTCGCAATGCACGCCTGTGCGGCCCTCGCGGCACGCACACGCCCAGCCCGGCGGCGCGGTCGTGGGCACGCATGAACCGCCCGCCACGCACGGGCACGCGGGCGCGGCGGGGACCTGCGGCGCGGACACGAGCGGCGCGTCGCACGCAGCGCCCGCCCACCCGGTGGCACAGGCGCATCGCCAGCCACCGCCTTCGCGCACGCATGTGCCTCCGTTGGCACATGTACCTTCAGGGCAGCGGTCGATCCCTTCGATTCGCACTGAGCACGTTTTGCCTGTAGGGACATAAATACAAATAATGCGTTACCAAGGTAAGGACAATAGACGAGTTTAGTAAGTTTAACAGGACTGGAAGACAGTATCATGGTCGGTACCTGTCCAGCCGTCGCGGCAGATGCACGTGAAGTCCGCGGCGCCGTGCACGCAGCTGCCGTTGTTGCGGCACGGGCTGGTCGCACACTCGTCCACCTCTGTAACGAAACGAACACGGTGTAGCGCTACAGTAGCACTCGCTGCAGAGGCGACGGTAACGTGTAGAGTACGCACGCGTGTCGCAGAGCGCGCCGGTGTGGCCCGGCTCGCAGGCGCAGCGCGGCGGCGCGGGCGGCGCGCGCACGCAGCGCCCGCGCACGCACGAGCCGCCCGCCATGCACACGTCGCTCTCTGCACGCGCGGAACAAACATGTTATGTACAACCAAGTATGGACAGCAAAATGTCCCTTCCACGAATAACGAGCACACAACATTTACACTTCGTCGCTGCATCCTCGAGATTTACATAATTCACTAGGTCGTACACTCCTGTACTTGGCACCAAACTAAATATTATCGAAGTGTTGGTTATGTAGATGATCCAGGCACGGGACAACAACAACGTCGCCAGTACGCCCAGTACTAACAGTGGTACTAGTGAGTATGCATGAATAACGTGTGTAAGTGAGTTGGGTACGTACGTTCCCTGGCGGCGCGCTGCGTGCAGTTCTTGCCGGTCCAGCCGGGCGCGCAGTGGCAGTAGTAGTCGCTCTGCGCTGTGTAGCACGCCGCGCCGTTGCCGCACGGCGCGCCGGCGCAGTGGTCGCGGTCGTCCTGCAACAGCGCGCGGCTCACGTTACACCGGTGTGAACACACTCGAGTACAGTACTAGCAATACCTCACAACTCAAGAGTACATTCATAAACTTATTGACATAATTGTGTATAGGAGAGACTCACCGCGCAGTAGCGTCCATAACAGGAGGTCAGCTAAAAAAGCAGAAGACGGGTTAGTTGTTGTTAGAGCTAGGGCGACCGGTCCACCTGAGCGGGTGACGCAGACATCGTTAGTGGCACATTAGTAGACAGACAGGCGAGCGCGGGTGTGTCGGTGCGGTACCTCGCAGTTGGTGCCGGAGAAGCCGACGGGGCAGATGCAACGGTAGGCGTTGAGCAGGTCGACGCACTCGCCGCCGTTGCGGCAGGGGCGC
Organism: Apamea sordens; assembly: GCA_945859715.1. Classification (NCBI taxonomy): domain Eukaryota; kingdom Metazoa; phylum Arthropoda; class Insecta; order Lepidoptera; family Noctuidae; genus Apamea; species Apamea sordens. The sequence continues at coordinate 20,069,642 of OX244003.1, read as the reverse complement.
GGCGCGCAGTCGTCGATGTCGCGCGCGCACGTGCGGCCCGCATAGCCGGCCGCGCACGCGCAGTGGAAGTCGTCCACAAGGTCGATGCAGGTGGCCCCGTGCAGGCACTGGCCCGTGCAGTCGTCCACGTTGGCCTCGCAGTCGCGGCCCGTCCAGCCCGCCAGGCAGGCGCAGCTGTAGCCGCCCGCCGTGTTGTTGCAGGCGGCCGCGTTCACGCACGGGCCCAGCGCGCCCTCACCCGCGCCCTCCGCGCCTCTCTGCTCGCACTCGTTCACGTCTGCGGGACCAACACAGCGATGGCGTACAGACAGACGTAGACACACGAGAGCCGAGGCGAAATCCGTTCGAGACAGAAGGCAGTCAGACAGCGTACCTTCGGAGCAGGTGGGTCCGGTCCAGCCGGGCGCGCACTCGCAGGAGAAGGCGTCGAGACGGTCTCGGCAGGTGGCACCGTTGCGGCACGGTGCACTGGCGCAGTCGTCCACGTCCTGGTCGCACAGCGCGCCGCCCCAGCCGCGCTGGCACGCGCACGCGAACCCGCGCGGTGACGTTGTCAGCGCGCACTCGCCGTGCACGCACGGCTGCGGTGCGCACGGGTTGTCAACGCGCTCGCAGTCCGTGCCGGAGAAGCCCTCGGCACAGCGGCACAGGTACTGGTCCGGCGCCGTGTTCTCACACGTGCCGCCGTGCTGGCACGGTTCGTGCGTGCCACAGTAGTTGAGATCTGTAGGATGGAAATATTGTACAGTTATAAAGGGTCCGTTGACAGGGAGGCCGCAAAGAAGCGGATAAGGCGACGGTGACGAAGTGGGTAAGTTAACAGAATAAGGAGCATCCAAGTGGATCAAGCAGTGTGCAAGTTCGGTGTCGTACCTTGGTCGCAGAGTATACCGCCCCAGTTGGTATCGCAGGTGCAGTCCCACGAGGAACCGTTGCAGTAGCCGTGCTTGCAGCCCGGGTAGGGCTGGCACTGAGAGCATAACTCGCCGCGCCATCCCGGCCGGCAACTGTAAACATGCAGCACACGGTGAGAACATCACTGTGACGAGCGCCGAGCGCGTTTTGTATCGATTTCATTTGATTTATTACTCTTGAACTAGTCATTCGTGAAAAAGCTGGATATGTACTCACTCGCAGTCGCCAGGATGATCGCAGCGACCGTGTGTCGGGTGACAACCTTCCTTGCATACGGCTGAAAACAAAGAAATCACCTGCATCAGTACTTTTCTCCCGTGCGCATACAAGTGTAGGTAGGGACTGAGCAGAGAAGAGAACTCACGCTTCTCGCAGTTGTCGCCCTGCCAGCCGGGCAGGCACCGCTTGTCGCCCTCGGCGGTGCACGAGTAGTGGCCGAACTTGTCGTCGCGCGGCCGGCAGAACGTGGTGCACGTGGTGTTGTAGTAGTTGGGCTGGCACAGCACGCGCACGCGGTACGCCACCGCCGCCGCCGCGCCCGCGTGCTGCAGCGCGTGCCACTCCGCGCTCGGCTCCACGATGCCCGACCACCACGCCTCCTCCACCAGCCCCGCCTCTGTCACACGTAACGCAATCAGCACACGCCGTGTTCACCGACGTACACACACACAGACACTCTCCACAAGCTCACTCACCTGGCTCCGGGTATTCAAAGTCATCGAAAGCTTGCAGTATCAGCGTGAAGGATCTCTGCGAATGGACAATGTTAAAGTTTAGCTAAACGACGAGTGGACAGTTCAACAGACGCGTGTCGATACAGCAATGATAAATGTAAAATTATTTTATTTCTGTAAGAAGGTTTGTACAAACACTTTTACACGTGGATCATCTATATATATAAAATTCAAAGTCCTGACTGACTGACTGACTGACTGACTGACTGATAGATCAACGCACAGCCTAAACCGCTGGTCCTAGAGACATGAAATTTGGAGGGTGTGTTCTTCGTGAAGAGTAGGCATCCACTAAGAAAGGATTTTTCGAAATTCCACCCCTAAGAGGGTGAAAAGGGGGGAATTCGTTTGTATGAAAAATCTTATTCCTTGAGTTAATAAACTTGAAACTTGGCACGAATACTTATCTAAATAAATTATGAAGATTGTTAGTTTTTTTTTCTTCTAAACTACCCCCTAATAAGGGATTGGGGGGTTTCAAAGTTTGTATGGAAGAATTTTAGCGCGCAGTCCGATTTACTCGAAACTCAGTATTTATACCTAATAGTGAAAGAAAAGATTAATGTGTATCAGAGTTTTTTGAAAATCTACCCCTGACGGGCTGAAATGGGGTAGTCAATTTTTCAGGGGAGGATTTTACTGCATGGCTTGATTAACTCGAAAATTAGTATAAATAATGTTTGAGTGAAGTTATGAATATATCACAAACGATTTTTTTTAAATTCCACCCCTGTGGGGGTGAAAAGCGGGGATACAGTTTATATGAAAAATCTTCTTCATTAGGTTAATAAACTTGAAACTTTTCAAGAATACTCGCTTAAGTAAGTAATAAAGTTTATCATTATAAGTTTTTCAAAACTACCCCTCAAAGGGGAATATAGGGGTGTTGAAGTGTGTGGAATAATTTGAATGCGCGTCCCATTAACTCGAAACTCAGTGTTTATACTTAAGATCAAAAATAAAGAGTAACATGTATCAGGGTTTTTCGAAAATCTACCCCTAACGGGTTGAAAAGGGGTAGTTAATTTTACAGGGGAGGATTATAACGCGTGGCTTGATTGACTCGAAAATTGGTATAAATAATCTTTGAATCAAGTTATGAATAATCCCAAACGATTTTTCAAAGTTCCACCCCTGTGGGGGTGAAAAGCGGGGAATACAGTTTATATGAAAAATCTTATTCATTTAGTTAATAAACTTGAAACTTGGCAAGAATACTTGCCTAAGTAAGTAATAAAGTTTATCATTATAAGTTTAAAAACTAACTAAGAAAAAACAAAAGCTAGTCACCGTCCAGCGGAAGGAGAAGGGTAGCGCCAGCGTGTAGAGCGGCTCGGCGAGCGTGAAGGAGTCGGTGCCGAGCGCGGGCGAGGCGGCGCGGCCGAACGAGCAGGCGCCGGGCGCGGCGGCGGACTGGTACTCCTTGAGGCACAGCGTGAAGCGCGTGCGGCACGGCGCGGCGCACGCCTGGTCAGCGGGGCGCGCGCCGCCGCCGCAGCACGCGCCCGACGCCAGCGCCGCGCGGTAGTTTGAGAACTCGAGGATCTGCAGCTCGAACACGCCCGCCCCCGCCGCGCACTGCAACACACAACACACGCTCTTATTTGTACTAGCTGCAAGTGGCTGCACTCTTCGCTGATAGTATGGCGGACACGCTGCAGTACTGCCGGGAGCAGCTACAAGATAACTTTCATCAATGGAGTTTGCTCACATAAGTTTTTTAGTCCGTTGATGTTTGAAGAGCGTACGGCCAGACACGTGGGACTGAGCACAGCTGTGCTCGTCATGTTCCACAAATAACTATTTCGACTTTACGCAAATAATATTGCGAATATTATGACATTATATATAATACGATTGGATCTGATGGTTATTATGGGACAACCAGCGAATTACGAATCACTAGCGAAAAATGGGGACGAACAATTATGTATTATTTCAACTAAAATATTTGTTGATAATCGTAGTTTCAACAGAAATCTCGATGTTTTCACACGTCGCTCTGGCACCCGAGCAATGCAGGGGCACTCGCTAGTATAGTTATAAGCTCGTCTAAATTAAAGAAACAGAAGGCCAATTCTCGTAATTGAAAACGTTCAAAATCTAGTCGCAGTATCTCGGCGACAAACAAATGTCAACATCTTGTCAAAATGTAGGGAAATTAGAAGTATTTTTTGATAGATTGAGACTGAGATCAGAAGGTCAATTCTCTTAATTCAAAACGATCAAAATCTAGTCGCAGTCTCATCTCGGCGACAAACAAATGTCAAAAACTTTTCAAAATGTAGGGAAATTAGACGTATTTTTGACAGATTGAGACTGAGAGAGACTGTGAACGTTCTTAAAATTACGAGAATTGCCCCTCTGACTGTGAACGTTCTTAAACTTACGTGAATTTCCCCTCTGTTACCCACACAATGTCAAATAAATTATTATTTAATGAAAAATATGGCGTAGCGTCGCTACAGTGTTCGTAGAGGCGCTACGCCGTAGCACCAAGGGAACTGCATAGAATACTTAACGTTTTTAGGGTTTGCCAAGGGCGTTGCCAAATGGCAAAAAACGGAACTCTTATAGATTCGTCATGTCTATCTGTCCGTCCGTATGTCACAGCCACTATTTTCCGAAACTATTATAAATAAGAGCTATACTGTTGAAATTTGGTAAGTAGATGTATTCTGTGAACCGCATTAAGATTTTCACACAAAAATAGAAAAAAAAACAATAATAAAACCCATACGTGTGGGGTTTCCACGGAATAGATAATTATTTATCTATTCCGTGGGGGTATCTATGGATAGGTCTTCAAAAATGATATTGAGGTTTCTAATATCATTTTTTTCTAAACTGAATAGTTTGCGCGAGAGACACTTCCAAAGTGGTAAAATGTGTCGTCGTCCCCCCCCCCCCCTGTAACCTCTAAAATAAGAGAATGATAAAACTAAAACAAATATATTATGATGTACATTACCATGTAAACTTCCACCGAAAATTGGTTTTAACGAGATCTAGTAAGTAGTTTTTTTTAATACGTCATAAATCGTAAACCGCAATTTACCTTTCATTCAATGAACTCATGATTGATTTTTATAGATAATGGTACGGAATCCTCGTGCGCGAGTTCCGACTCGCACTTGGACGGTTTTTTTATTCAAGACACAACATATGATATATTATTTCAAAAGTTAATTACGTTTTACATCCCATTGATTTATTTATTGAACCGTTTAAGGACACATTCTGAAGGGAAGGACCTGGTTTGTATAAAGCCTCAAACTAAACATGCGTTTGCTAATCGATTTTATGTGTTCTTAGGACCTTTTCTGTATAATAGACTCACAAGTTACTAAGCTTCTATAGTGTAAGCTATAAAAAATGTAGTAAAATGTTATCAGATTACTTAGCGATACTCAATTACACAGACACAGAAAAAATTCTAGAAATTTTGTCATGATTGAATTTATTCCCTTGTAAGTATTTACTTTTGTATGTTTACATAGGCTTAGTATTAGGTATTAATGTACTATTGTGCTTTTTCGCAGAGTTCTTAAATAATTATTTTTATATACCAGTTTTATTTAAAAACTTAATACCCAAATATAATTGAAATGGCCTGAAACACAGGTTTGAATTAAACCTAGTTCGGGTGGGTCGCTACCTAACACTCGAATTCCGAACTATCATTACATGCACCTGTAATTAACAAAAATATTTTAGTTGTAGTTATTTTTAGGCACTATATATGAATGGGAAATTTGCCACTCCCGGATAAATGTACACCTTTTGTAAACTTTTTTATTAAATAAATTATTATTATTATTGTTCAGACAAGCAGTGGGGACACCCGCTAATACAGATCGCCTTCGCCAGTCGACTTACTTACTTACTTGCTTACGTCAAGAACTGCTAATGCTATCGACTTGAAGTTCGGGACAGTTTTATATAATGTATGTTGCAAATGAAAGAATTATCTATAGGTAAATAAGGCTCCGAAATGGGCTGCTCAAGTAAAGTGGGATCTTGATCGAGTACGGTATCACTAAAAGCAAAGAGTCTACTGCACTTTTTCGACAACTACACCTATTCTTCACAAAGTGACGAAGTAGACACGGACATAATACCATTGGTCCGTGTCTACGTCCGACACGTCGGACTATCGAATTTGTAAGCAAAGGTAACGGTCACATAACCGTAAATGTCATTTTTAGGGTTCCGTAGCCAAATGGCAACGGAACCCTTATGGATTCGTCATGTCTGTCTGTCTGTCCGTCCGTATGTCACAGCCGCTTTTTTCCGAAACTATAAGAGCTATACTGTTGAAACTTGGTAAGTAGATGTATTCTGTGAACCGCATTAAGATTTTCACACAAAAATAGAAAAAAAAACAATAAATTTTGGGGGTCCCCATACTTAGAACTGAAACTCAATTTTTTTTTTTTTCATCAAACCCATACGTGTGGGGTATCTATGGATAGGTCTTCAAAAATGATATTGAGGTTTCTAATATCATTTTTTTCTAAACTGAATAGTTTGCGCGAGAGACACTTCCAAAGTGGTAAAATGTGTGTCCCCCCCCCTGTAACTTCTAAAATAAGAGAATGATAAAACTAAAAAAAATATATGATGTACATTACCATATAAACTTCCACCGAAAATTGGTTTGAACGAGATCTAGTGAGTAGTTTTTTTTTAATACGTCATAAATCGTAACGTAACGGAACCCTTCATGGGCGAGTCCGACTCGCACTTGGCCGGTTTTTTTTAATGTTGCGTTGGTTAGAGTTTATGTTTACTCAACATATAATTATTTGTGTAGTGGCACCTCTATGATTATGTATAAGATAAAAGACTTTTTGAGCTGTTAACGCCTGAAACACAGGATAATCTAGTTTAGGCACGTGAGTCTTAGGAGTATGATTTACATTTTAGCAAAACAGTACTAATAAGTACGTCTTGTAATTTTTTTAATAAGATATTGCTTTTGTTTGTTGCTAAACATTTATAATATATCTCGGCTAGATCTACTATTAAAAAAGTCCCGAACTGCCGATGTTAGTGCCACAACTAGGGAATGGTCCCGGGAAATCCCGGTCCCGAAAATCCCGGGAAATCCCGGGATTTTTGTATAGACTAAAGAACCGGGACGATCACACCTCGTCCCGGGACTTGCGGGACCTTCGGGACTTAGTTGAAAAGTATAAACTTAAATTAAGAAATTGAGTTTCCCCATTCAGATATCATAATAAAAGGTTTCTTACTAAGATTTTATTTAAAACTAGAGGTCCGCCTAGCGGTTTCACCCGCTGCTACACGTTTCTCCGAGCGAATGAGGTCAAAAGTAGCCTTTGTTACTCAGGGATCTTGTAGCTTTTTAGTGGTGAAAGAATTTTTAAAATATAGTCAGTAGTTTTTGAGTTTATTGGTTACATACCTAGAATACCTACAAAAAAAAACAATCTTTCCTCTTTGTAATACCTAACCTAATAATATAGAATCTACACTATACTTAGATAGTGGTTCGCTCATCGGTTTACCCGGTGCTTGCGTTTTCCCGCGGTAAAACAGTCTATGTCACTCATACTCAGAGTTAAAAAACACGCACAAATAGCGTTTTTTCGATAGCTGTTCATCTACCTGAAGAACCTTCATCACAAAATCAAGAAAATAATGATCTGCACAGTGATGCTATATTAACAAAAAAAGCTTAAAGCTTAATACTGAAATACTGAATGCTACCAAAAATGTACGAGTTCGAAGCGATCAAGAAGATTTAAACACTACAATTAGAATAGAAATGGCTCTTTTTGAGAATAATAAATAATAATAATAAATCGTTTATTTCTCACCACAAACCAAGTTAAGAACAAAAATAAACAAATAAACATATGCTAACAAGTTACAACTTAGGTTGTGGATTGCTGGTGCCTGTGGTAGGTAAATAACACCTGTATTACAGGACACCAGGCCTCCACCTCAAAATCGCATTAATTATAAAACTAGCAAATAAATGTACAATGGCGCGTATAGAATTATCAGAAAACAGGTGAGTAAGCTAAAATACTGAAGACAAAAAAGTGTGTGTGTGCGTGAGCGTGTGTGTGTGTGTGTGGTGTGTGTGTGTATGTGTGTATGTGGTGTGTGTGTGTGTGTGTGTGGTGTGGTGGGGTGTGTGTGTGAGCGTGCACGTGTGAAGAAGGTATGTGCCGAAGTTAGTGAACCTGTTTATACCAAATTTCATAGCCTGATATTATTATTTCCATAATAACTGTAGAATAATTAGAGTGAGGACAAGAATTACTGGGGGACTTCCAGAAGGGCTTCAGTTTGTGAATATGATTGTGTAAGAAGCCAATTCAAGAGAGTAGTTTTATATAGGTGGCGATTTAAGTGATGTATGGATAACATTTTATGGAGTTTGTTGTACAAGTATGGTCCAAGGAAGACAAAGAATCTGCGGCTAAAGGATGTACTTAGTCCGGTAGAGGTTGCAACGAGATGGTTACGAATGGTAGAATTCCGGTTGAAGGGGGTATTAGAATGCTGCTTCATTGCAGTAGCCATAATAAATAGCTGCCTGACAGTAGGAACTTGACAGAATTCGTATAACTGGATTGTAGGAAACAGGCGAGGCTTAAAACAGCACACCTTGAGCACTGCTCTTTGCGCCCTCTCAACCTTTATCAGGTTGGATTTGGCTGCACCACCCCACGTGATTGAGCAGTAGCTCAAGATGGACTGGCCCAATGCTAGGTACACCATTTTCATGACTTCCGCGTCAGCTGATTGACGTAATTGTTTAAAAATGTAGATGAGCTTTCTGACCCTCTTAGATAAGGTTTCAATATGTTCTTTAAATGTCAAATTGTTGTCTATTACTACACCCAAGTATTTTACTGATGTAACACGCTCAATTACCATAACACTTGAGTCATTATTAGCAGCATGTAAAGGATTCGCATATATTTGCAAAGTGGAATCTAAAGAATTCGATGGGTTGCGGATAGTAAAATTAAGAAGTTTGGTTTTAGATGTGTTTAAGGTGAGCAAATTGGTGAATGAATTGGAGAATGGTGGTGATCGTGGCCGTTTTCTGTCTAACGACAGAAAACGGCCACGATCGCCACCATTCTCAAGACCATTCTCACCACCATTCGGAGGGATCGTTAGAAGCCGCCCGAGCGTGGCGCCCGAGAGGATATTCTCTGCAGCAGGATTACTGTGCAAAAAAATAAGATCACGCTTAAGTGATAAAAGCTTAGACGCACTTATTTTTTTAAGAACCCATTATAATGAGCAAGACAGTACTAAATAATTGAACGTTTTCATTTATTTTGTTAATTTCATTCCTTTATAACTTTTTCATATTTTATTATTTTATATTCCTTAAAGATAAGCGTCTCAGTGATATGATAACTGCTGAATGCTGATGATGACTTGGTTTATATTAGAAGAAAAGGATTTATGTTTTATTTTGTTTTATGGAAAGTAACTATGTTTTTGTTGATTGATATTGGTATATAATTTATAATAATAGCAAGCGTTAAATAAATGCTGGTTTGACTTTGTTTTCTTCTGTTGATTATTTTTTCAAAGAGTAAATGGTTCTGTTTTCGTTGATTTTTAAAAATATATATCTTTAATTAATACAATTTAGTTTTCATTACCTACGTACATACATAAATACCTATTAAAATAAAAATACCAGGTGAAAAAAAATACCCAAAAGTCCCGAAAGTCCCGGTTCTCCCGGTTCCGTCAACAAGTAATCCCGAAAATCCCGGGACGCAAGAAGAGCACCGGTTCTTCATTCCCTAGCCACAACAATACCTAATACGTGTCGTCGGCGTCACAAATAATAGTTAGGTGACGAAAGTTATTACGTCAATTACGTGCCTTTATGTATTATAGCGATCAACAATATAGACTTATAACAAAATAGTAAACAAGTCTAAACTGTTCATTGAATATTTGAGAAAAAAAGTACTACGAGGTGTGGGAACGGGTTTAATGCTGAAAATATAGTTTTTAGAATTTTGGTCCGTTTTCTTTACTTTTTGTAGGAAGGGGATAAAGACATCCACCACATCTTGAAAATTAATATATATTACAGTAGGTCGTAGCTTTTTTTTGCTAATGTCATATTAACTAAATGTTGTAAAATAGAAGAAGATAACGGTGTTATTCTATTCATTTTCAAAGTTCTGCGTTCAAAACGCTCTCCTGTAAAACCATGATTAAGTAGATAACTGTATTAAAATCAAAACTCATTTATTCAAATTAAGCTGAGAATCAGCACTTTTGAACGTCAAAATTACATAAAGCAGTCCCCCAAAACGCCCGCCCTTCACAACTTCCTAGTGCTGTAGCTGGGAACAAGTGGCAACAAGTGGCAACCACCTCCCCAGTAGCACAGCTGTCTGTTCAGGTAGAAAAACTTGATTCTATACAGAACACTAAATTAAATTATTTGCCATATGTGAGCTAGCCATGCCTGCATATCAACAAATACAATGAAAACTATACTCAAGCAAAAATAAAAATGTAAACAAAACTTTATACCTAAATAAAAGCCTCCAGGCATAAAGAGCCTGCCCGCTTACATATGTATATGCAATGCTGCGTTGTGTTCATATAGCTGTCGGTCGAAGTAACAAATGATAAACTAGGAACGTCGAAGTAAAATAAATAAACAGTTATAATTACTAATAACAATGACATGGTCAGCAAGACGGTATAGTATGTACTATATACTTCGTGGCTCATGGCTAATTAATAACAGCCGCACGGGTCGATCGATCAGGTTAAATTCTCTATTATGTCGCCTACAAAGCAGTTCGAACAGTCTCCTGAAGGTTTTGTCCGAGCGGTGGGACCTGTCCCTGATACAGAGGTGGATGCAGCTTCATGTTAGCGCTTCTCCTCGTATTATTTGACATTGTGTGTATGTTTATATTGTTTATGTTTTATTTTGTAATTGATTATGTGTAAGTATTTTTATTTATATTTGATTATTTTTAGTTATGATAATGTAATGTTTGTCTAATTTTCGTTTTTTGATTAATTTTAATGCTTTTTATTTTATAATTTGATTTTAATTTTGTAATAGTTCAGGACTATGGACATTGTCCGAAATAAATAAATAATTATTATTATTATATTAAATTACGCTCGCCGCGGTTGGTCCGTGGATGGGTGACCATATTTAAATACCGAGACCCCTCCGTGACAATAAAATACCTCCCCACATACTCCAACTCAATTAAACGAAATTCAAATCTATATATATATAAAATTCAAAGTCCTGACTGACTGACTGATAGATCAACGCACAGCCTAAACCGCTGGTCCTAGAGACATGAAAGGAGGGTGTGTTCTTCGTGAAGAGTAGGCATCCACTAAGAAAGGATTTTTCGAAATTCCACCCCTAAGAGGGTGAAAAGGGGGGAATCCGTTTGTATGAAAAATCTTATTCCTTGAGTTAATAAACTTGAAACTTGGTACGACTACTTATCTAAATAAATTATGAAGATTGTCAGTTTTTTTTTCTTCTAAACTACCCCCTAATAAGGGATTGGGGGTTTCAAAGTTTGTATGGAAGAATTTTAGCGCGCAGTCCGATTTACTCGAAACCAAGTATTTATACCTAATATTGAAAGTAAAGAATAATGTGTATCAGGGTTTTTTGAAAATCTACCCCTGACGGGCTGAAATGGGGTAGTAAATTTATCAGGGGAGGATTTTACGGCATGGCTTGATTAACTCGAAAATTAGTATAAATAATCTTTGAGTCATGTTATGAAAATATCCCAAACGATTTTTTTTAATTCCACCCCTGTGGGGGTGAAAAGCTGGGATACAGTTTATATGAAAAATCTTCTTCATTATGTTAATAAACTTGAAACTTTACAAGAATACTCGCAAGTAAGTAATAAAGTTTATCGTTATAAGTTTTTCAAAACTAACCCTCAAAGGGGGATATAGGGGTGTTGAAGTTTGTGTGGAATAATTTGAATGCGCGGTCCGATTAACTTGAAACTCAGTGTTTATACTTAAGACCAAAAATAAAGAGTAAAATGCATCAGGGTTTTTCGAAAATCTACCCCTAACGGGTTGAAAAGGGGTAGTTAATTTTACAAGGAAAGATTATAATATAATGCGTGGCTTGATTAACTCGAAAATTGGTATAAATAATCTTGGAATCAAGTTACGAATAATCCCAAACGATTTTTCAAAATTCCACCCCTGTGGGGGTGAAAAGCGGGGAATACAGTTTATATGAAAAATCTTATTCATTTAGTTAACAAACTTGAAACTTGGCAAGAATATTTGCCTAAGTAAGTAATAAAGTTTATCGTTATAAGTTTTTCAAAACTACCCCTCAAAGGGGGATATAGGGGTGTTGAAGTTTGTGTGGAATAATTTGAATGCGCGGTCCGATTAACTTGAAACTCAGTGTTTATACTTAAGACCAAAAATAAAGAGTAACATGTATCAAGGTTTTTCGAAAATCTACCCTTAACGGGTTGAGAAGGGGTAGTTAATTTTACAAGGAAGGATTATAATATAATGCGTGGCTTGATTAACCCGAAAATTGGTATAAATAATCTTTGAATCAAGTTACGAATAATCCCAAACGATTTTTCAAAATTCCACCCCTGTGGGGGTGAAAAGCGGGGAATTCGTTTGTATGAAAAATCTTATTCCTTGAGTTAATAAACCTCGAAACTTGGTACGACTACTTATCTAAATAAATTATGAAGATTGTCAGTTTTTTTTTCTTCTAAACTACCCCCTAATAAGGGATTGGGGGTTTCAAAGTTTGTATGGAAGAATTTTAGCGCGCAGTCCGATTTACTCGAAACCAAGTATTTATACCTAATATTGAAAGTAAAGAATAATGTGTATCAGGGTTTTTTGAAAATCTACCCCTAACGGGCTGAAATGGGGTAGTAAATTTATCAGGGGAGGATTTTACGGCATGCCTTGATTAACTCGAAAATTAGAATAAATAATCTTTGAGTCATGTTGTGAAAACATCCCAAACGATTTTTTTTTAATTCCACCCCTGTGGGGGTGAAAAGCTGGGATACAGTTTATATGAAAAATCTTCTTCATTAGGTTAATAAACTTGAAACTTTACAAGAATACTCGCCTAAGTAAGTAATATAGTATATCATTATAAGTTTTTCAAAACTACCCCTCAAAGGGGGATATAGGGGTGTTAAGTTTGTGTGGAAGAAATTGAATGCGTGGTCCGAGTAACTCGAAACTCAGTAAGTATTGATACTTTTGACAGAAAATAATTTAATAATAAGTATGTAAAGTTGTCGAAAATTTACCACTGACGGGGCAAAAAGGGGTAATTCAGTTTTTAAGGGGAGGATTTGAACTTGAAACTGTATGTTACATTTTCACGCCTAAACCACTGAACTTCTGATTTGGCATAGAGAGAGATGGCATCCTGGGGAAGCACATACATTTTATCCTGTTAGCACGTTCCCGTGGGATAATTTCCGACATCCACGCGGGCGAAGCCGCGGGCAGAAGCTAGTCTTACATATAAAACGCACACTATGCAGCCAAGCATATTATAAGTTGGGGGATTACATCGCTGACAAAAATGCTTGGCTAAACGCTGGTCCTGCTCCACAGGACGCATAAATAAATCGATTAGCATTTTAAATTACTTCACACACGCCTACCCTACCTACATACTGTTGGAGCTGCTGAAGATTTTAAAATACTATTTTTGCATTATATAAATTCAATCTCCTAGTATTGTATAATTGCATAGAACGTATGTGAGTACTATGTACACACTATAAAGCTACCATTTACTGGGTACGTCTTTCATTGGAACTGGTAAAAAATCGGAACTGGTATTAGAAAATAGTTCAAATAGCAGTCGATTATTAAGTCTCTTTAAATCATTCAATTTGTCAAATGTGTTTTCAGAACCAACCCGCATAACTATAAATTCTGCTACATGTATTGATAATGTTTTTTGTTGCTGCGAATACTTAGATAAAGCCATAGTAAATTATCTCCCTTCTGATCACAGCGGTCAAACTGTTGTGTTCAAATCCAATACACCAGTACAAACAATTCTGATACAAACTAGACAAATAACACCAAGTAATCTAAATAGATTTAATAATAACTTAATTAGTAAGTGTAGCAAACCTTATTTTAATCTAACAACGCCACCTATCATAAAACAGAAACACCACAACATGCCACTGCCCGTCGCTAGATGGCGCTGTCGCATTACGTCACGTTTCTGAGTCGCGGTGTCAAGAGTCTCCGAGGTTTAATGACCTCCGCTAGTATATTTAATTTTTGTGAACACTGAACTAGTGGTGCATCGGTGAATTACGTCCTTATTTGGAATAGTTACACGGGACTCCGCTACTAAGTTAGCCTATTTCTAGACTTATTGTCATTTTTTGGTCTAGAGGACACCTTACCCTCCTCCTCCTCCTTCGTCCCTTCTGGGAAAAGGTTGTGTGGATTCGTCCTATATAATCTGTACATTGTGAAGAAATAAAACCTTGTCAACAAGCAAGTCTTCTCTCTGCCGGAAACGGTGACCACATCCGCTACATAAGTTAAATGTACCAGGCCATATTAAAAACAATGTAAATGAATTATATGAGTGGTTCTTTTCGGTAGTACGCACCGAGTTCAATAATACTTTAAAAAAGAAAACCAAAACTATTTGCCCAAGATTTTTGTTCAGTGACTGGGCAACTAAGGGTATTAGGAAAAGTAGGGAAGAATTTTTTGAGCTGTATGGCCTTAAGCCTTATATTAACTCTGAAACTTTTAATAAATATGTTGCTACCTATTCTAAAACTTTTAAAAATACCTGCAAGGTAGCTAAAGCCCTTTTTATTAGCAACAAGATCAAATCAGCCGATAATAAAATAAAGACGGTTTGGAAAATTATCAATGACGAAACTAACCGGAATAAAAGACATAATAATGATTTCACAATAGAGACTTCGCGTGGTCTCATAAGCACTAACAAAGAAGTTGCTCATGAATTTGTAAATTTCTTTACCAGTATCCCACATACAACCACTGAAATCTTAAATTCCTCGCCCTTACGTTCTATTTATTTATTAAGAGCAAACGTCTCATCCTGCCAGATTGAATTTAAATTCATGCATATAAACCCCACAATAGTAATAAAAGCTTTCAAGCAAATCAAGATCAAACTAACCGAAGATTTATGGGGAATGTCTATCAAAGTTTGTACCTCCATTATTGAGACTATAGCGCCGTACTTAGCTTTAATATTTAATTTGTGTGTGGATCCGTGTCTTCCCGGATCTTATGAAATACAGCAAGGTGATACCACTTTTCAAATCGGGGGACAGTAAAGTTACTAATAATTATAGACCCGTATCCGTGTTACCGGTTTTCAGCAAGGTGTTTGAAAAGGTGATGCTGAACCAAATGCTCAATCATTTCAACACCAATAAAATATTGCACGACCAACAGTATGGTTTCACCAAGGGACGTTGTACGACTGATGCCGGTGTAACTTTATTAAAACACATTTTTACGGCGTGGGAAGAGTCCCAAGACGCCATAGGATTTTTTTGTGACCTCTCTAAGGCTTTTGATTGCGTCGACCATGAAACCTTACTTTTAAAACTTGAGCATTACGGACTTGGAAAACTTGCGCTCAGTTTAGTAAAATCTTATTTAAATGATAGACAACAGCAAGTTCAAATAAATGGTGTCAATTCACTCGGTTTAAAAGTAAAAATGGGTGTACCACAAGACTCGATATTAGGTCCTTTCCTCTTTTTAGTATATATTAATGATCTACCCCATTTGTTAAAAACTCAACCACAGATGGTGTTATTTGCTGATGATACTTCCTTGATTTTTAAAATTAATAGACGTGCATCAAATCTTGACGACGTAAATAACGCCCTACTGCAGATCCAAAATTGGTTCACTGCTAATAATTTAGTATTAAATGGGAAAAAAACGA
Source organism: Apamea sordens (assembly GCA_945859715.1). Classification (NCBI taxonomy): domain Eukaryota; kingdom Metazoa; phylum Arthropoda; class Insecta; order Lepidoptera; family Noctuidae; genus Apamea; species Apamea sordens. The sequence goes on along the minus strand of OX244003.1, from coordinate 20,053,985 downwards.
AGTGCATAAGATTTTCTTTACCAAATGTCAAAAGTAGTCATTGTGAGATAGAATTGAATCAAGAGAAAATAGAATTCGTCGATGAAACGGTTTTCCTGGGGATCACGCTCGACTCAAGGCTTCAATGGGGTCCTCATTTAACATCCCTTTTGCAGGACGACTAAGTTCAGCAGCGTATGCTGTGAGAAAAATCCGTCAATTTACTGATGTTGATACCGCGAGACTAGTCTATTTTAGTTACTTTCATAGTATTATGTCGTACGGTATTTTACTATGGGGACGAGCTGCAGACATCGAGTCTATTTTTATTTTGCAGAAAAGAGCCATCAGAGCCTCCGCAGACGTGACTCTCTAAGAGAATTGTTTAAAGATATTAACATCATGACGGTACCTTGTCAATATATCTATGAAAACATTATGTACGTAAGGAAAAATCTACATCTTTTTAGTAAAAGAGGTGAAAGACATAATTATATCACTAAAAATAGGGAGCAATTAGTTCAACCAGGTTTCAGGCTGGCTAAAGTAGACTCATCTTTCATGGGGTACTGTTTAAAATGTTACAATAAAATACCTCCCCACATAATAGAACAGAATGAAACGAAATTTAAATCTTGTATAAAACGCACACTATGCAGCCAGGCATATTATAAATTAGGGGATTACATCGCTGATAAAAATGCTTGGCTAAACGCTGGTCCTGCTCCATAAGGACGCATAAATAAATTGATTAGCATTTGAAAATACTGTTGGAGCTGCTGAAGATTTTAAAATACTTTTTTGCATTATATAAATTCAATCTCCTAGTATTGTATAATGGTATAGCACATGTGTGAGTACTATGTACTATGGGCAAAATTTCCGCGTGCTCACCTTAAAAGCGATAATCGCATAGCACGGTTCACGACTCGATCGCACAATGCATGCGTTTTGACCAATAGGATGCACGAACCGTATTTTAGTCGTGTGCGTATTAGTATAATGATGTATAGAAGTGTGCGACTCTCACTAGGCGCGTGCTATGCTCACTAAATTGTTTGTGAGACGATTTCCTTAATGGGCATGGCCGGCGTGAGCTCTTCATGAATTCTTATTTTGTTATCGACTAGCTTCTGCCCGCGACTTCGTCCGCGTAGATTTCGGATTTGTGTCAGGATTGCGTATCTCAAAAGGAAATCAAAATAACCCATAAAGATACTAATTTTTTTTAAAATAAATAGAAGGAAGAAGATGAATTTTTTAAACTTTGCAAAAATTATGAAAACTTTATAACACTATAAAGATGCGATGTAAATAGTTATATTATTATTATGACTTGATTTTTGATTTTGTAAACTTATTTACCGACAATCGTAATATTTTAATTTCGCCATAACTTAAAAACCAAACGTCCAATTTTAATCATTCAAAGACCAAATATTATTTACATAAACAGTACTTAGTGATGAAATAATTTATTTTGATAAGCATTAATAGCATGAGTAAAATAAATGCGTTTAAATGTAGTCCAAAAAAAATTCAAGATTTTTAAATAAAAAATGGTTGTTGTGCCTCACTCGACATAGATAGGTATAGTGTGTCGCGGACTTTTTTGTGGATATTTATAAGATCTACAATTAATTTGAACATTTTATGGTTCTATCTTTTATAGTTTAGGCAGCGTACGCAAAATACGTAACTTTTCTGGTTTATGTTTTACACCTTGTCTCCGAAAAACCCAAATATCTTACGGAACCCTATTTTTTCTAAAATTAAATTTAACCTACGTTACTCGTGGATAATGTAGCTTTCGAATGGTGAAAGAATTTTTTAAATCGGTCCAGTAGTTTTGAGCCTATTCATTACAAACAAATAAACAAAGTTTTCCTCTTTATAATATTAGTATAGACAAGAAGTAATTTTAATAGGTACTCATATCTTCTGTTTGGTTTAGACAATCAATGTATTATTGATATTGCTGTATTAAATTAGTATCAACTTTCCACAAAAATAGAATAATTTGGAATAAGAAATGTCAAACTATGTATTACAATTTACATATCTATTACATCCACTTTAATTATGTTCCTCTCTCTATCGGGGCTATAAATTTACGTTACTTATGAACACTTTCACTTGACTGCCTCCCCAATTTTCACCATATCCTATGCGATGCCGCCATACAAATCGGAGCGAATGCATTAGGTGCGTTGACCGGCACTGCATAAAGGTATTCTTTTTACTTGTGCAGTGCTATTGAAAAGTAAATAACTATATGTCTACATATGTGATTACACTTAGGAATACGTATATGTCAAGAAAGAAGCAAGTTACGTAATTTTATTGGAAATTGACAACATATTTTGGTATCTTTTTCTTTTATTGCTCTACAAATTCGAACATATGAATCAATGGATTAGCAATATCCTTCAAAATGATTCAGGTAGAGATGTTTTGATTGAAATAGCACAATTACAGTAATAATTCTTAACTAATACTTGGCGCAGTTCATACAATGTTATCAGAGCTTTTTGTTTATAGTTGCCGCAACTTTTGCCGTAATGCCAACGTATGGCCCTTGTATTAAGCCGCCCTATTGTTTAACCGGATTTCCAGACATTCCCACTAAATAACAATGGGATTTAAATAATGAACTTATTTTTATTGCAGTTGCAAAAGTTGCGGCAGCTAACATAGAGCAATAAAAGAATAAAAATAAGTTCATTGTCTTAATCCCATTATTATTTAGTGACAATGTCCGGACACCCGGTTAAACAATAGGACGGCTTATTATAATACAAGGGCCTACGGCCATACGTTGGCGAAAAGATAACCAATTTTATTACCTTAAGATTATCTCATATGTTTTGCAGTTGTTACTTGTATTTGGTTCAATACTTTTAACAGTTGTAATATTCGTTTCATCCATTAATTTATCACACCTTTGATTTGATTGTAAATAAGTATAATAACGAGATTTCACAAGCAAGGTATCTTTCTAATCAACTCGACAGGCGCGTTGCCGGCATTGCAACCTACCTATGACAAGTTTTTTTTGACAAATATAACATTTAATTAGTTCCTACGCCACGCGCCACTTTAAAATTAGGTAAATACAGCATTTTCTTATTATTACCTACTAAGTGAACAATCTTAAACTAGTTTTTTTCTAGTTTTGTTACACAATATTTTTAGAGAACATAAACAAAGAAAGACATAGCCCTCTCAAATCGACGGTACGGTTTGCGCAGTGGTTAAGCGATTGACTGCTGGGCTTCGTGTCGCGGGTTCGATTCCCGCACGGAACAAATATTTGTATGGCCTACAAGTTCCGGGTCTGGCTATTTGTGTATGTGAGTTTAAATGTTTGTAAACGCACCCACGACACAGTAGAAATTCCTAGTGTGGGGCAATGTTTTAACAAAAAATAAAAAAATCGTGTCGTATATCTTGTGTTTCTTTATCTTAATAATTAACAAAAATATAACAAAAAACTAAAAAACAACAAATTCACCAAGAAAGGTAGCATGACACTCAATTGAAGACTTCAAAATCGTTGGCAATGTTTTAAACTATGACTACAGTTTAAACAGTGACTAATCAACGAATTAGTATAATACAAATTGGAATACTGAAAATTAACCTAAAAATAGCTATACAGTGTTATTTGTAAAACGCTATTAACCTCACAGGACAAAAATACTAACATCATAAATAACAACTTTTGTTTTATGACTTTTAATATTATATAATTCATAATTTTTATTTTTTTCATGAACTACTTATTTCAAAATACTTAAATTGATCGCTCTAAGTGTGAAAAACTCTACGCGGAGAAAGCACTAGATAAGTAAACAAATAGTGCGTTGCGAATGCAGGGGCGCGGCGGTACTAACTACAAAAATTAAAAGAAAAAAAACTTTTTAAAAACAAGCTTTTATTACTTATTAATAAAAATAACTAAAAAGTTAAAAATAATTTAAACCTGATAAGAAATAAATAAAAGCGTGTTACATTTTGATGGAACATTAAAGAACATTTAGAACACAATGTAACACGCTTTTATTTATTTCTTATCAGGTTTAAATTATTTTTAACTTTTTAGTTATTTTTATTAATAAGTAATAAAAGCTTGTTTTTAAAAAGTTTTTTTTTCTTTTAATTTTATTTTGAACTTTTTAGTATTTTTGATGCGAGATTGACTACGGCGTAGTTCGTAGCGCGTAGCAGTGTTTTCCCGTTATATGCGTTTACTGCACTTAAGTTACCTGTTCATCTTTAGTCCCTGGTTACCATCTAGCACCAAAGTACTCGTCAAGACGAATCAAACGAGCCCAAACTCGATGGAGTTATGTCGTTTAATTACCGAGTTCCTATGGCCATCGTCCAGCTTCATCATCAGACCTTAGTTACCATCTAGCACCAAAGTACTCGTCAAGACGAATCATACGAGCCCAAACTCGATGGGGTTGTGTCGTTTAATTACCGAGTTCCTATGGCCATCGTCCAGCTTCATCATCAGACCTTAGTTACCATCTAGCACCAAAGTACTCGTCAAGACGAATCATACGAGCCCAAACTCGATGGGGTTGTGTCGTTTAATTACCGAGTTCCTATGGCCATCGTCCAGCTTCATCATCAGACCTTAGTTACCATCTAGCACCAAAGTACTCGTCAAGACGAATCATACGAGCCCAAACTCGATGGGGTTGTGTCGTTTAATTACCGAGTTCCTATGGCCACCTTCCAGCTCCATCATCAGACCCTGGTTACCATGTAGTATCAAAGTACTCGTCAAGACGAATCAAACGAGCCCAAACTCGATGGGGCTGCGTCGTTTAATTACGGAGTTCCTATGGCCACCTTCCAGCTCCATCATAAGACCCTGGTTACCATGTAGTATCAAAGTACTCGTCAAGACGAATCAAACGAGCCCAAATTCGATGGGGTTGCGTCGTTTAATTACGGAGTTCCTATGGCCACCTTCCAGCTCCATCATCAGACCCTGGTTACCATGTAGTATCAAAGTACTCGTCAAGACGAATCAAACGAGCCCAAACTCGATGGGGTTGCGTCGTTTAATTACGGAGTTCCTATGGCCACCTTCCAGCTCCATCATCAGACCCTGGTTACCATGTAGTATCAAAGTACTCGTCAAGACGAATCAAACGAGCCCAAACTCGATGGGGTTGCGTCGTTTAATTACGGAGTTCCTATGGCCACCTTCCAGCTCCATCATCAGATCAACTCTATGTCATAATAATATTGCATTGTCATCCGATTTATACATGCATACAAAATTTCAGCTCAATTGGAAACCGAGAAGTGGATCAAATTTAACTTGCAAGATATGATTACAGACAGACAACGGGACAGGTGAAACTAAATAAAAGCTTGTAACAGACAACGGGACAGGTGAAACTAAATAAAAGCTTGTAAAATACAGATCTAAAAAGTGTTATTACCTACAACAAAAACTTGAAAGTCTATTTTTGGTTTTGTCAAAAGTCATAGAACAAAACTGGTTGTTTTTGATGTTATTAATATAGTCCTGCACTCCTGCCAAGTGTTTTAAAAATAACCCTGTATAATGTAATTATACAGTATGTTAACTAACGAAAGGCTTTCCCGCTAACCCACAATAGAATAGCGTCATGCTAAAAAAATATGACCATTCAAAAATGTTAATGGTTGTTTTTAAATGGTAATATTTATTTAGCATGTATGGACGCTATTATAGAACGCCTTTCGTTAATTAACATACTGTATGTTAAAAATTATAATTAAATTAATATTTCGTAGCTGCTCCTGCCGCATCTAAAATGAAATGTCGTAAAATTATATGGTGATAGTAATATACGGGAAGCGTCAACACTTAGCGAGATGCAAATGGGCACTGCCGCACTCTGGCTACTGACTTTGAAATTTTGTTACACGCCCTTTACTCACACAAATGCATATTGTCTCTAATTGGGCGACACCAGGAAGGGGTGTGGCTTGTCACTAGCTGCGCTTCCGCAGAAATATTTTCTTAAGTGAGCATGCTCATCTTTTGCCGATAGTACATACTATAAAGCTACCATTTACTGGGTACGTCTTTCATTGACTTGAATGTGCCCTGGCAGCAGAGAGTATGTCATGCTCACTCAAATGTCTCGCTGATGGTGGCGCATGTGTTGGATCATTTGGTTCCCTTCAAAATGGTTGAGCTGAATGGTGCTGATCCACGCGTCATGTTCGTGAACGGGCGCCGTCAGTAGGGACTGGTCATCTCTTTGCTGCCATGGCTTATTTTAATTTAACTTAATATTTGAATTGTACTTATTTTTATTTTTTTTTAACTTTTCATTACGGACGCTTTTAACGTTCTGCATCGTTCTCACATGCATAATTTATAACATAAATGATGTAACCAATACTTTGTAACAATATTAGTATGATTTAAAAGAGTGTCCATGGAGTTTCTTGCCCGTTCTTCTCCATAGGTACCTACGCTTTGGAATGGGCAACTAGCTTCATCTTTTTGACTGACCGACCTTGACAATTCAAAAGTGGCTGTAATTGGTTTATTTGAAATAAATAGTTTGAGTTGAGTTGAGTTTGAGTTTGTCTCGGAAAGCACTTGGCTGTCATTCGTGGATCTTTGACAGTTGTTACGGGACGCCAGATGCCCGAAATTTTGTGGCAGAAAATGTTTAAGTGGTAAATAAATAATATTGTTAACAACATAGCGCTACTATACAATGTACTCGTAAGTACTTGATGATTTTATAAAATAATACGTTATTATGTTTTCTAATGTCGACTTTAATCGTGCTTCGTAAACGTCTGATTAGCACACGCGGCCTGTCGAAGGGGAACTGACTAATCTATACATATATCTATATAAATAAAAACCGGCCAAGTGCGAGTCGGACTCGCGCTCGAAGGGTTCCGTACCATTATCTATAAAAATCAATCATGAGTTGATTGAATGAAAGGTAAATTGCGGTTCTCGATTTATGACGTATTAAAAAAAAACTACTTACTAGATCTCGTTCAAACCAATTTTCGGTGGAAGTTTACATGGTAATGTACATCATATATTTTTTTTAGTTTTATCATTCTCTTATTTTAGAAGTTACAGGGGGGGGACACACATTTTACCACTTTGGAAGTGTCTATCGCGCAAACTATTCAGTTTAGAAAAAAATGATACTAGAAACGTCAATATCATTTTTGAAGACCTATCCATAGTTACCCCGCACGTATGGGTTTGATGGAAAAAAAATGTTGAGTTTCAGTTCCAAGTATGGGGAACCCCCAAAATTAATTGTTTTTTTTTTCTATTTTTGTGTGAAAATCTTAATGCGGTTCACAGAATACATCTACTTACAAAGTTTCTACAGTATAGTTCTTATAGTTTCGGAAAAAAAGTGGCCGTGACATACGGACGGACAGACAGATAGACAGAGATGACGAATCCATGAGGGTTCCGTGCCATTTGGCTACGGAACCGTAAAAATGAATCACCGAATTGTATGTACGCGCATAACTTCCGATCGACTGCACCAAATTGGTTTTTAGGGTTCCGTACGGGTACGGAACCCTAACCCTGATTTTTAACCCCCGACGCAAAAAAAAAAGGTATAAGAACTTAAACGTAAAACCCTTTATAAGAAAAAAATAACCTTGAAATGATGACCCTACGTAAGTACGTATGAATTTTTTTGATTAAATGTTGTCCCGTCGGGGGACCGCTACTATTTTAAACTTTAACAGAACGTTAGGCTAATAATTAGAGCGGTCCCCCGCGGCGGTTATTATTTTCTTTTTATAGGGTTTCATTTTACCTTTTTTTTCTATTTTTTTCTATTTGTAGCTATTTTTTCAATAAGTTAAAAAAAAATTGGTTTAGGCTTTTTACATTCATACTATTTTTATTATTATTTTGTGTCGGGGGTTTTTAAAAAAATATTTTTTTAATTTTTTTTATTAATCTCAAATGTAAGAAGTACTTTGCTTCAATTTCTAAATTCTAGAGCCTTAAGTTTTATTGTTGTTATGTGTTGTCACCTGTTTCTGTGATTGCTGGTTAACCTGTGATTGGCGACTGTGCAAGTCCGAGGCTGTTGTTACCGATACTAATAACTAAATACAATATCGATAAATAGCCATGTTGCGCCGAGCGCAGATACATTGAGATACGGGCAGTAGAATGATGATGATGTCTTCCATCCAAACACTTGTAGTACCTAGTTAGTGATGCTTTTGATGATGTCTTCCATCCAAACACTTGTAGTACCTAGTTAGTGATGCTTTTGATGATGTCTTCCATCCAAACAGTGGTAGTAGCTAGTGATGCTTTTGATGATGTCTTCCATCCAAACAGTTGTAGTAGCTAGTGATGCTTTTGATGATGTCTTCCATCCAAACAGTTGTAGTAGCTAGTGATGCTTTTGATGATGTCTTCCATCCAAACAGTTGTAGTAGCTAGTGATGCTTTTGCCGCCATTAATAGAAAAAGATGTGCATCCTGACCAGTCCTAAGGACGCGTGCTCGCGGCAGTTCCGACAGTATTCTTAGTGTGTTGTGTTCACAGATCCGTGGGGTCCCCCAATGTTGCGGAGGTGGATGCAGCTTCACACTGAATTTTAATTTTAATTGTAAGTATGTAAATCTGTGTCTGTATCGACTAACACTAGATGTTAAGTAAAATTGTTACGAACCGTATGCACTCTGTGTAAGTATCAAAGATTCTATTCTATACAGTACAGCTGTACCTACATAGTAAACAGTAGGTATTGAGAGCATTGTTTTTAAAGTAACGTACACGAATAAACCATTATAAGAATACTTATTTTTGTATGATCTCCGATCCTAATAACCCCTGAAGCTTCGACTGTTGAACGCCCGACTCGCTCCCGACTGCAACTACTCCTCTCTGTCGCAAGACTTTACTTTTCATAACGATTTGAACTGTCAAAATGTGCGAATGGCGTTTAAAGGACTCCTTCGATATACGTTTAACTTACAAGTACCTACATGTTATTTTATAAAAAAATAGGAATGGTTTATTTTTTTCCATTAATCACTCATTGAATATTTTATAGTAGCGCTTAAGTTATGTTGCGAAACACTTAACAATTGATGTTTTACTCAGTAGAACTAACTAAATGGACATAACCGCGAAGGCGGGCGGCTGGGCGGGGGCGGGCGGCGCAGCGGGACGGGCAGCGAGAGCGCGTATCGGAGCTTTGTTTACATCGTGCCGTTTGTTTGTTAGGGCGCGCCGGCGCACGTGGAGGCGGGGCGCTGCGACCCGCCCGCCGCGCCCGCCCCGCCACCGCGCCCCGCCCCGCCGCCGCGCCCCGCCCCGTTGCCTGTACGCCCACCGCGCTATCCACCCATAACGCGCCTCAACGAGCTTACTACTCTCAAACTTTCTTCATGAATGATATGATAAAGTACTTAATTTTATTTCAAAAGAGTTTAACAAATCTTTTCAGTGTTTCTGAATATATGTGCGGCGATCCACTGTTTGGCGACGCAGGTACAGAGATGACATGATATTGATTTGTGCCGTCGTCAATGTCGTCATCGACGGCTGCACGTTAACAGAATGGCCAAATAAAAACTCATTTGCAAGATCCGGACTTATTTGAACAGTAATGTAACGCAACTGTGGGCGTCACCGTCAATCTACTTATAACAGGAGGGTGAAATCTCCAAATCAATATTCTTACAGGCATCATAGTTAATAGTTATTTGTAATAAATATTGAGTAGACTTTCACAATAACTCAAAGGTTTTTCACAATATAAAGACTGTTTTGAAGGTTCGACATTGTGATGAGTGTTGTTAGTACACAAGTCAAAATACCTGATTTTTTTTTCTTAAATAACTTCTTTTTGAGTATTTTCTCTTTTGATCGTATCTTTTTTTACGATAGATTTTTTTGATGCCATAGTAAAAGTTACTATTGCCGATACGATCAGTTACCACCGTTTTACTTTTTTATTTTTTTATTATAATAATAAAAAAATAAAGTGCTAGATGGTAGCCAAGGACTAAAGATGAACAGGTAGCGGTAGCTTAATTAAGTGCAGTAAACGCATATAACGGAAAAACACTGCTACGCGCTACGAACTACGCCGTAGTCAATCTCGCATCAAAAATACTAAAAAGTTAAAAATAAAATAACAAGAAAAAAACCAATACTTATTAATAATAAAAAAAAAGGAAAAAAGAAATAAATAAAAGCGTGTTACATTGTGTTCTAAATGTTCTTTAATGTTCCATCAAAATGTAACACGCTTTTATTTATTTCTTATCAGGTTCCAATTATTTTTAACTTTTTAGTTATTTTTATTAATAAGTAATAAAAGCTTGTTTTTAAAAAGTTTTTTGTTTCTTTTAATTTTTTTATAATATGATATGTAGTATTTATTGCAAACCTCGGAGTGATAAAATGACCGGACATAACTACGGTTTATTTTCGTTAGAATTGTATAATTTACCGAGTATTTAGTTACAAGTGAAATGATTTTCATAGATATGCAAACTATCAGACAGTCGGTAATGAAAGGTTGGCGTCCGTAAAGTGTATCCGTTGTCAAACTTGGCTAATATGTAATTTAGCTATATTATGCTAAATGGCGTTGCTGAGACAGGGTCACAGTTTTTCTATGACATTTCGTTTAATAGACTCTTTATGTAGTGAGTGTCCAAATGTCTGTTTGTAACAATAATGTTAGTGAAATGGCGCGCGGATGTTGTTATTCGTGTAAAGTCCGTGCCTTCGCGTTTTTAAGGGGAGACACTGACTCGAACAGACTAATATTGAAATATAAGAACACAAATTAATGTTAATTTGCAGACAAAATACAAATAATTTCTCGAAATAAGTGTAAATTAGTGCGGCTTGGCCGTTCCGCGGCCACCGCACAGACACTCCTGTGGGCTTGTGGTTGAACATAAGTCACTGTTCTTTATTGTTGAGTCGTGCAATAGTTTAATGGAACGGCCAAGCCATACATTTTGCCCAAGATGTAAGGTTTGTAGAGACTCGTTGTTAGACCTTGTAGAGTTAGGGTTTGGCTCTACATAGGCTCTGAAGGTCAATAATATAAATTCTCGTAATTAAAAATGTTCATAAGCTAGTCGAAATCTCATCTCAGTGACAATCAATGTCCAAACCTTGTCAAAAATGTAGGGAAATTAGAAGTATTTTTGGCAGATTGAAACTGAGATTAGAATGCGAACGTTCTTGAAACTATGGGCACTGCCCCTCTGATAACTTGTGATCTGAAAGCGTTCTGACTCTTGGCCAGCTGAAGTGTTACAATGTCAGTGTAAAACATTTACATGAAATGTTTTTGGTGAGATTTCATTTGTTTCTGTGGGGTTACCTATGAATGCGTAAGAAATACGGATTTGCATCTCCCTTTTATGGGATTGGGGTGAAATTTACTTATTTTTTTGTTGTTTGTATGCCGATCCTAGCCTGCATACCAAATTTCAGCTTTAAATGGCACTTGACGTGTAGTTAACAGGAAAAACCACAAACTTACCTTGTTTTATTAGATTTTTAAAAAGGTATAAAATGTGAACGAATAAAAAACAATATTGTTTCCGGACTGAATGCTAATGTTTGAGATAATACTCACTGAGGAAGCGCTGCAGAGGGGCTTGCGGCTGCAGTGCGTTCATGTAAAATAGAAAGTCTGGTTGTTCTCTACTCATTTCGCTTTTAGCGTTATGGCGTTAGCCAAGTGCTTTATGGCCAAGTGTCAAAAACGGATCCCTCACAATTTCGTCCTGTCTGTCTGTCCCTAAGTACTTATCGATGTTTGGAAGGATTGAATAATACTTTATATATTGTATAACTATCGATACGCCCTGCTTCACACGGCTGGATGTGCAACGTCGAGGTTTCTGTACTACTTATAGGTATCTAAGCTAAATATTAAAGTATTGTACACATAAGCCTCCCGGAATCAATTCCCTAAGTCATACGCATGTTAATAAGGGAAGCGAAACATCTTTGCATGCAGGTAAGCGTGTATCGTGAACTGTCTTGACAGACACTTTAACCGACGACAACACGAGGAGCTTCTCAAGTCGACGCGTAACTTTTTCAGAGTAGTCCGATTTTGACGATTGTTTATTGTTGGAAAGGGTATCCCTCGAAGCCGCTTCTCCTTCAGTCAAGACTGGGTGAGATATTATACGCTTCAAAGTCGAAGAACAGAGTGCCCTTGTACTAGTATATCATTACTTTTATTTAGTTAAAATGACTATGACTGAGGGGTTGTGACCTCGTATTTAATGTGCTGCGTTTGTATGGACGATGTTCTCAATTGACCTATCAACCACTGGTAGACCCTCCTTCTGCGAAGCAGTCATTCTAGGGAAGGAGGTGGCGGGATGGATGAGGGACAGGACCTCACGCCTCAGCCGCCGCGGGAGACGCTCCGGGCGTCGGGAGCCGCGTGACGACTCGCGGTCACCGTAGGCGCGGGCCTGCGGGCGGAGAGTAACGGGTAGCTCACCGTCCGATCAGGACCAGGCCCGTGCCGGACGGCGCGTATGTGTTCCACGCGCGCCTCAAAGAGACGTCAGCATAATTGACGGGGCCCGATAGGGCCGAAGCCTGCCAGGGTAGCGGGATCGTCCGAAAGGGTTACCGCTGCCCTGGAACATAAAGGGCTAAGGAAGGAACACGGGTGGGTTTTAGTCAGTAAGAGTCTGACACTCCCTTCCGCTCCACCCAGAACGGGAGGGGACATTTGATGATTTTCCACCCTCAAAAAAAAAAAACCACTCGTAGACCACTAGTCACTGATAGATTCATGAATAAAAATCTTTCTTACGGACTTCCAAAACAAAAATAACTTATCGGTGTCTATTCCGACCAACGTCAAGCAAAGCAACGCCTAGTTAAGTAATAACGATAAACGAACGTATCTGTTTGCAACCACTCCTGTTTCACAGTTTGTTTCTCATTGGGCAACTCGTAAGCATCGTACATTCTTGACACAATTGTTTGTGGTTTTGTAAGTTAATTTCGATGTCTGTAAATATTGTTAGAAATCTGTTGCTAGGCAACCTGTAAATGACCCGTCGTCCACCGATTTTTTGCGCCAAGTAACTGCTTATTGTTTTCGCAATATATTTAGGTGTCACCTAGTGCTAATGAAAACAGCCATAAGTCTATAAAGAGGCATCAAATTATAGCATTTTAGGTTCACTTTAAGGTAGCCCGCGTTGATGCGAGGTTGAGCAGCTTCTCCAGGCTCTTGTATTTCCCCCCCCAGTGGGTTCCCGCATTGTCGAGGCGGGGGGGCTCAGTAGCCGTGGCTGGGCGGGCCACGGTGAAGCTAAGAGGGACCCAGGCGGGGGCCGCTCGTCCGGGCTGTGCGGTTTAGCCCGGGAAGTAGCGGCCCACGGGTAGATTGCGGTGCCGCTTGCGCGACATCGTGACCTACCTGAGGCGGGCCGCGATGTCCCCCGTGAGGGAGACATTGCGGCTGAGGACAGAGGCCGCGGCGGGAGGGGTTCTCCCTTCCTTCCGCGGCCTTGACGGGGCCGCCACCGTGAGATGGCGGACGCGGCGGGGCCGCAGGGGAAGAGGAGTGTCGGTGTTTCGTTGCCGCTCTCCCTATCCTCTGCGGCCGTAGCTCCCCCAACGCGGGGGGGCATGCGGGGCCTGCCTCTTAGGCGGGCGTGGAGGCCAACAGGCAACGGGTGCGGGGGCTCCGTTGCCTGTTTTGCACAGGCCTCCACCTTGTGGGACGGGAATGGCCAGGTGTTCCCGGCCATTCCCGTAGCCCCCCAACCTGGGGGGCATGCGGGGCCATACCATCTTGGCGGGCGTGCGCCGGGAGGGCCGTGGAAGTATCGATTTCCCATAGCCCTCCCATTACGGCGTTTGTAGGAACACCGCTGAGTTTTAGTGGGTATACTGTCCTTTCCGACAGGGAGTCTCACATACCCCGTCTCGGTCCCCCGCGGGACGGGGATGCATAAAGCATTTCTCAGCGAGAAAAAAAAAAAAAAAAAAAAAAAGGCTCTTGTATTTCCTCGAGGTGTAACGTCGCCGCTTTCCGTACGAAGTGACCTGACTGACATCGAGTGAGTTGTTCAGAGCAAGCGGCGGGTTCGTACCCGACACCGCCGTTCGCAGTGCAGTCTAATATAATATAGCTATAATCTCTGAGTCAACATGGTTTCGAACATATCAACTGTATGTTTTCAAAATGCATATTAACTTAATTAAGGGCTGATTACAAAATATTTGACAGATCGTCCATACAAAATATTTGACAGATCGTCCATACAAAATATTTGACAGATCGTCCATACAAAATATTTGACAGATCGTCCATACAAAATATTTGACAGTTCGTCCATACAAAATATTTGACAGTTCGTCCATACAAAATCTGTCAGACGACAATTTTATTCCACGAATAAAAATTACCTGTCGATTGAAAAATCAGCCCTTAAACTGATTAAAACAGATACGCCACTCCGTAACAATGATTATAATTAGATCTCAATCATCTTATAAGAGTGCTTGCGCAGTGTGTAGGTAGTGGAACTAATAACAGTATCTCAGTAACATCACATAACATGCAAACATAGTTCTAAACGATGTAGAGCACATCATGAAAATATAAACTTGTCATTAAGTCATATTTAAAAAAAAACCGGTGCGGAAAAAGTGCGTGTCGGGCCACGCGCAGTGTAGGGTTCCGTAGCTTTTTTAACAGCCAAGTGCGGGTCTGACTGATAGTTTCGTACCATGTTCTAACTAAAAGCCCAACATGACTACCTACCTAATTTGACTTCCTATAAAAATCCTCACCTGTCCTGACAATAAAATTATGCACCGTTTTTTTTTTTTTGAGATTTGAATAAGACTTGTCATAACAGTGGAGTTGGAATGGGCAACTAGCTTCATCTTTTTGACTGACCGACCTTGACAATTCAAAAGTGCCTGTAATTGGTTTATTTGAAATAAATAGTTTGAGTTTGAGTGGCTACACCGGCTGTGTAGCAACTGTTTTTTTATATAACTTATATAAGAATGAAACAATAGCGCGATACAACTGACGTTTAGCGCCATTTATCGACATTTCTATAGAGTTGTTCGAAATTTTTGAGTCTAATACAATTGGTCGACTATTACTCGTAAAATTGTGTGTGCTAGTTTTCCTTTAAATTTCGTTATATATAGGTACTACTGCCGTGACATTTGAATTTCTAACTACAACCGTTTAGTTGGTAGAGGGGGGGGGACACTTGACTCTAACGAAAAGTGGTATTTTAAAGCTTGATAATGATAAGTCACGAACGGTTTACTTAATCAAAAAACGGTCTTCCCAAACCCCTTATATTTTTGAAAGACCTATCTAACGATATCCCCCATATGGGAAGGACGAAAAAAAAATTATCATCCCCACTTTAGATGTACCTACCCTAAATAATTGTTTTTTTTTTCAAAATTTATTTTACCACTTTTTCGGCGTCATTAACGTGTATACTCATGCCAAATTACAACTTTCTAGTACCAATGGTTTTTGAGCTAAACCGCGG
This sequence comes from Apamea sordens, assembly GCA_945859715.1. Taxonomy (NCBI): domain Eukaryota; kingdom Metazoa; phylum Arthropoda; class Insecta; order Lepidoptera; family Noctuidae; genus Apamea; species Apamea sordens. Next base: position 20,038,423 of record OX244003.1, on the reverse strand, counting down.
ACAGACAGACAGACGACATGGTGAAACTATAAGGGTTCCTTGTTGACTACGGAACCCTAAAAAACAGTTACTTACGTACTAAGTAACTTGTTTTTTTCTTCTTTGATAAACAAAAACAAGAAAATGAAGTGGGCAAGTAAAATTCTACACGCGTCTTATAGACCAAGTGAAAATTATAGTGGAATTCGTTCGAGGACTTATAAAATAAGGACGTACGCGACACTTTGCGTTTGTGTTCCCCAGTGAATGGCAGTATGGTAGATTACGTTACTATACAGATCAATAGAGCATCAACAGAACATCACTATGCAAGTGCACACTTCGCAAACTAGTAAAGCCACGATATGTGAGCTGGTTTCTCTCTAGCATTGCATCTTTATAGTGTTCTGTGATAAAATCAGCAAAACGGGACTAGGAATTATGGAAGCGCTCGGCAATACGGTGTCCGTCGTAATACACAAACAGAAAGAGAAGGGCCATCGGGTAATCCGAGTATATCTTGAGACATCATAATGTAATATTGTAATATATTGATTATTGTTCTGTCAAAATATTGTGTGCATCATAACTATTCATTCATTCAGCCATTCTAAGGTTTATTGATGTCAAAGCAAAACGTATCAGACGTATTTTCTGATCTACAATTATGTATTGTTTTTTTTTAGTCTTTTCTGCAACTATCTAATAAGATGCTACCGCGGGCCTAGAACTGAGCCTTCATGGACACCTGCTGCACCGCACCGACTATCTAATAAGATGCTACCGCGGGCCTAGAACTGAGCCTTCATGGACACCTGCTGCACCGCACCGACTATCTAATAAGATGCTACCGCGGGCCTAGAACTGAGCCTTCATGGACACCTGCTGCACCGCACCGACTATCTAATAAGATGCTACCGCGGGCCTAGAACTGAGCCTTCATGGACACCTGCTGCACCGCACCGACTATCTAATAAGATGCTACCGCGGGCCTAGAACTGAGCCTTCATGGACACCTGCTGCACCGCACCGACTATCTAATAAGATGCTACCGCGGGCCTAGAACTGAGCCTTCATGGACACCTGCTGCACCGCACCGACTATCTAATAAGATGCTACCGCGGGCCTAGAACTGAGCCTTCATGGACACCTGCTGCACCGCACCGACTTATTTGCCGTTTACTTTTTTTTTTCAGAAGTAAATGTTAATGTAGATAAATGTCATAATTTGAATTTCAACACCCGATGGGTCATTTCATATGTACAACTGATATCGATAACACAAAAAATCAACCAGAGCAGTTTCGATTAGGTTAAAAGCAAATATTGAAATGTGCTTGTTGAGAGCGGGCAGGCTGAAACTATCCTTTGTCCTGCTTCGAATCTCATGTTGGCCGCCCACCGGAACAGGTCACAGGAGCCCAATCTTAGAATCTTTCATTTGATATATGCGAGCGTTTCTGCACAGTGACACATGTGGCGGAAGTTACCCATATACCTAGTCATAGTCATACATTGTTCTCACAACAGAAGCAACTAATGTAACCAGGATTTTGTAATAACCTGATTTCCCTTGGAGGTTTTTACCCGTTCTTCATAGGGATCTGACCTATGAAGAACGGACAAAAGCCTATGTCTTGGAATGGGCAACTAGTTTCAATTTACTGACGAACTGACCGACTCTTTGACAATTGAAAAGTGCCTGCAAATAGTTTAATTGAAATAAATGCTTTTAAGTTTGAATTTGAATAGATCGATTTCTACAAAACTTTCTGTTTAGGCAGACACGACGACATAACAAGTTTTGCCTTTCCAGCTGACGTCGCGTTGAGGTCTCCGTACAATGAGAGGTCAGTACACTGGAAACGCTCGGTATATTGTCGTGCGTTCTTAGTGAATAGTTTGGAGGTGGGGACTATGGCTAGTAACATGTGATTAGGTATTCTCCACATCGAGATGCAGCGCGTGAAAGTCGACACCTGTTTATTTTCCAAGATCGTGACCCAGCGGTCTACGACTCATCTTCATGCGATGTCCTGAGACATGTTTCAGGATACTCAGTTGGTTGATGGTTGTCTGTGTTGTCGAGACTGGTACACTCCGTACACTTACGTGGCCAGTAGGTCGTAAAAATATATAAACTCTCAAGATATTAGTGGTAACAGTGAGTTTCTCAATTCTACATCCAGTTTTCGAGAAGAAGTTGGAGTACAGCGAGCATGATAAAAAAGTTGATGTTTGAAATTTGTTGAGGAACCATATGCTCGACGTTATGGCGGGCAACGTTATGTAAGTTGAGGCTACTAAAGTACTAGACATACATTTAGTCTCTTAGATTACTTTTAAAAATAATAATAATGTACAGTACAAGGCTGTTTGCTTAATCGTTTCAAGACCCCTGCGTTTATTTTGATCTTAGCTTGGTGTGAGAGCTCCCAGACTTTAAGGTTTCCATATTCTAAGCTGATAGGTCTTTTGATTTGATTGTCAGAAACATTTGAGTGTGGTACGCGTGCTGGCAGTGCGAGCGCGTGTAGCTGGCGGGAGTCGGAGCGGAGAGCTGCGCAGACGAGCGACGTGTCCACGTGAGCCGCGTGCTGATGGAGTGATGGCCCATCAGTATGAGTGTCACGCACACGCAGCTCGCGGGACATGCCGCATCGCTGTGAGCATCGCCCGTCACTGATACTTGCCATGTTACTATCACACGCCGCGTCACATATCGCATTCGCAACGGATGCAATTATTGTCCCTTGAATTTGTGACGGACCAGCAGACATCCTGACTCCAATTAATGGAACTTAAGATTTTGAATTAAAGTGATTGTGACTTAATACATCAAGTATTTTTTAGTAAAATATTAGCGATCACTTTAATAGTTTTAGCCGCAATGTTTGAGGGATTTCGGAATTTGCAATTTGGAGTTTTGCACAATTAACTTTTTGATGCAAGGGCTGGGTAGAAGCTTCGGAACAGTTTTGTATCAATGAGCTTAAGCTCCTGAAGAGGTTTTTCTCGCAATGTTGTCGAGCAGAGCATGCTGGTGGTATGTAGTATGGAGTGTGGACGTACGCGCAGCAGGCAGGCGAGGGCGAGGGCGAGCAGCAGCGGCGTGCGCCGCGGGGTCCGCGCGCGGCGCATCAGGTCAGCGCAGCGCCGGGCGCCGCCGGGGCGCGCGCGCCTCCCGCATGCCGCCACGGGCTGGCGACGTCGCACTGCAGCGCTTCACTGTCTGACCGCGGCCCTGTCGGCTCTGGCACGCACTACACTCACTGCACTGGGGAACACTGCGGACACTTCGCACTACGCTGCATTCGTGCGCTCTCCGCGGGCCTCGGGCTTCGACTGCCGGCGGCGGCCGCCCCCCGCCCCGCCTGCGCGAGTCCCCGCGCTCCGCGCTCGCCCCTCGGAGCTTTTAATCCGGTGCAGCACTGATTTACTTTTATTGCAGCTACGCGCGCTCCCCTCCTGGTGCTGCGCTTGCGCCGCTTGAACCCTGCTCTTGCAGTTTCATATCGTGTGCGAGTGCGACCTCATAGGTAACTTGGCCGCATACTTGAACGCTATTGTGTGATTTTTAAATCCTTGCCTTGATCGTTGGTGCTTCTTTACTGTTATGCGAATAGTCCAGTTAGGAGACTCTTTAGAGGGAGTTAGCTTAGAGAGTAAAAAATACACAATTACAAATGATTGTCTTATTATCAGAGGAAATGATACAAGCAAAACCTGCGCCTGTAAGCTACGATTAATAAAACTATACTACGTCTATGCCTACTACAAAAAATGTATATTTATTGCTCTTTCTGTAAGTACTTTATATCACCGTTTGGTTTAAATAGGAGAGCTTTGGAATCTTAACCATTGCTGCTTAAACTTGGGTGTTTTAGGAAAAAAAGCTTTTGCTTCCAGCAGGATTAAATACAAAATACATTAGAATGCTTTTGAAAAACTTGACGGTCAACCAAGATGAGCTGAAACTCTTTAAGGAATTGGTTCATAAGATATGCGTGGGGACTGGTGCACCACTCTTGGCAATAAATAGGGTATGGATTGTGTTCCCATTCGAAGAGCAATGAGAGCAGGCTGTCCAATCTGAGGTGGCGCGGTGCGGAGTGCGCACAGCTCCTCACTCCGTCAGTCGGTGTGAGCACCAGTAGAGCGCACGCATCTCTACGCTGCTCTACTATTATGTCACTGAAGCTTAGTAGTGTCTTAATGCAGATAATTGGCGCGTCGTGTGCGTGTGTCTTATTAGTAGGACATTATACGCACAGAGCGCGTATCTGGCGACGATCAGTTCATTAGTGCGGCCGTCGACGGGCGCGTCCTCCTGCGACGCATGTTACTACGTGGCGGTGGTAGAGAGCACGTCACGCTCCTCTGGGACAGCGTGCTCCCGCCCATGACGCCATGCTCCGGCAGTATTGTGTCGCAACGTAGACGTCGTTGCCACATTCATTAAGTATTTACCATTGTTGCGATTTTGACAGATAAAGCAAAGCCTGTCGCGTACGCATATATTTAGAAGCATGCGTTTATAGTTGTGGGAGCAGCATTCACAAATTCCACACCGACCGGCTAGCGGCTGTGTCCGTAGGGGCCGCAGAGCCGGCCGCGCGCCGCGCCGGGCCGCATGCTGCATGCCAGTTGAAAAGTAATTTGTAGGTATGTATAACTACAAATTCACGGTTTTCGGAGTATACAAAAAACGTTAACATTTAAACTCACATACACAAACAGCTAGACCCGGAACAACTACCTGTAGGCAATACAAATATATGTTCCGTGCGGGAATCGAACCCGCGACACGCAGCGCAGCAGTCGATCGCTCAGCCACTGCGCTAAACGTGTCGTCGTATAGATCTGAGTATTTGATATTAATATCAACTTTATAACTCCACGCGTTCCTGTGAAAAAGGGTCATGACAGACGGACAACGAAGTGATCTTATAAGGAGGACATCGTGGAGTACGTGCGGCAGAAAACGAGGTACTCGCCGAGGGTGCAGTTAATACTGGAGTCGCACCGCAACGTCAACTTCAAGGCGTTTGTGGTGCGTGTACCGAATTGTTATCTGCCCGTCGTCATGGAAGAAGACTTCTGACCGCAGGACGTGGTGTTCCGTCGCTTCCGCGGACAAGTACCACAGAACAGCACAAAATCTACTTAGCTAATGAAGTACTATTTTACAGTAAAAACATGTATGTTTAGGTTAAGGTATACGAGTATATCTGGGTCAGGACCAAATTTTTAACGTAAGTAATTGCACCACGGAAATCACAACGGAATGACGCCGACGATACAATCAAAATGCTAAAATGACAGTAAAACAACATGGCGGCTTATCCGGAATACATGGCCAATACTTGAAGCCAATCTTGCCATACTAAATAGTCAAGAAACTTCTATCATAGGTTTGTAGGTTTCAAAATAATGGTGTCGCACAACAGGAGTATTACAACGGAAAGAATTTTGGGATGTATGTAATATTACCTTGTATAAATTATAATAACGATGTTCATTGTGCTATTATCTATTAAAACGATTACTAGTGTTTATGAGGCTTTATTAATAGTAAATTATAAATGATAGGTTACGTTAAAACCGGCCATAATATTCTTAGGTAGTTTAGCAGGACATTTATATTTTATAAAGCGTAGTCATTTGGTCCCGACCAATCTATGGGCCTGCGTCGCCTGAAATAAATTAGTAAATTTCGTTTATCCTTTTGAGGTACAGAACCCTAAAAACTACATCAAAATTATATCCTGACTTAATTAAAACTGTACACAAACTAAAGTACAGGTATAAAAATTAATTGTGAATAAAAAAAAACAATGACATAATTTTATCGATTCTACCATTTTCAATACAAGGAGTTATCTTATAATAGTGAAATAAATTAGTTATGAATAAAAAATAATGTGCTGCGAAAAACATAAAAATGCAAGGCATCTCCCTAGGTTAAATGCTCTAAAACAAACGTTTTTCATCCTTTGACAAAGGTATCATTAATTATCCAGAAGAGTCAGATTCAAATTAATTGTGCAATGATGGGTCTGCACATTTTAGTTTTTCATGTCGTAGTAAGGTAAGTAATAATATGTTAACACTAGTCATGTACTTCTCAGCTTCTTTTCCGAAGCATATTATATTGCCAATTCGTAATGCACGAATTATCACATTTGCATGTGATAAAATCAAAAGACATTTATTCAAATTAGGCTGAGAATCAGCACTTTTCGAACGTCAAAATTACAAAAGACAGTCCCCCAATAACGTCCGCCCTTCACTACTTCCTAGTGCTATCGCTGGGAAGAAGAAGTGGCGTAACAAACTAACAAACTCCCCAGCAGCACAGCTGTCTGTTCAGTTAGAAAATACTTGATACTTGATTGTATGTAATACTAGGTGTTAAGTAATTAACATTACAATGCACAGAACATAAAATTAAATTATCTGCCATATTATCAGCTAGCCACGCCAATATACCAACAAATATAATAAAAACTCTAAGTACTCAAGCTGGAAAATAGTTAATTAAAATTAAAATGTAAATAAAAACTTACTACCTAAATAAAAGCCTTGCTCCAGGCATAAAGGGCGTGACAGCTTACATATTTATGCATTGCTGGGTTCTGGTCACATAGCTGTCACTTGAAGTCACAGATGATAATCTAGGACCATCGTAAAATAAATAAATAAGTTAATACTAATAACAATAACCTGTCAGTAAGCTAATTCTGGAGAAGGAGGTCTTGAGTTAATTAGGGCGACCAACTATTCTTATCGTGTAAGTAGTCGTTGATAATTCGTCTGAAGACATAATGTTGTAGTTGTCACAGTATGCTGTGTACTTACGTCACTGTTTTGCTTAGGAAGTTTGTTATTCATTGCGTTATTTACGTTGTTGAGCAGATACATTTTTCTAAAATATGATGAAATGGTTAACGATATCCTTCAAAATGATTCAGATCGTGTTTGAAAGTGTGCTACGCGGTTGGGGTGCAGTGCAGCCTCTTGTCAACAACGCGAACAGTTTGAAAGCTCAATGAACGACCTCTAGAACATTCAGACTCATTGGAATTCATGGGGAGCTATGTCTGACATGATATAATATTATGTCTTATTGATGACGGGTGTGCGGGGTGGTGAGGTGGGCGGCCGCCGCAGGGCTGAGACGCGGCAGATAAATGGGCGGAAGCTGCGAGATGTTATCCCGCGAGTCGCGAACGGGCCACATCCGTCGCGCGGCGATAGCGCATCGACAGCGTGCAACTGTGCCGCGTCGTACCGCGCCAAGCCGCGTCGCGCTGCGCGGACTCACTCGGGCTGCTACGTGACCTAGAGCAGGAAACAGCACCACGCCAAGAGATACTTTTCGATAGAAGATGCGTAGGCTTCATCATCATCATCATGTCAGCCGAAAGACGTCCACTGCTGGACATAGCCCCCCCCCCAAGCACCTCCACTCCGACCGGTTCCGTGCGTAGGCATAATATTGGGATAATTAAGAGCAAAGATATGTAGCAGTTCATTTATTTTATTATTTAATAGCTTTTGCCCGCGTCTTCACTCGCGTGAAGGTCGTCGTGACTCGTCACCAAAATTTATTGAAATAATAGCCACATTTTTATAAATCTTTCTGTAGGTATAGGTAGTAAGTTTGTAGTTTTGGTACCAACAGCCAAAATATATAATAACAAAACCCCACCGCCGTATCTCTACGTTGACGTCGTGGCGCGGCTTATGCGCCCCGAACTCTAGGCCTATGCCGGTAGAGTTTACCTTGCCGGAACAGGGCTAGGATGAGGAGCCAGACCAAGAGACAGAAACCCGCAGAGCAGCATGTGGCGAGCTGTTATGCAGTAGCGACCCCACGGACCCTACCTCCCTGGAGGAGACTTGTTCCTCACTTCTGGCTTCACTGACGAGGAACAGAGGTCCCATCTCTTTCTTGCCTGTATTGGCCGGCTTAAGTGGAGAAACGACAAACAAACGTGCTGGGGGGAAGGAAGTGTTCCAGTAAGTGCTCGTAGGGATCTTGACCATCTTCCGGGCTCTGGGATTGTTCTGAAAGCCGTGGAATACCTTTCCACTCCTCATAAGCACCTAGGACATGTTGTCGTCTAGCGGGCCTCTGTCAGTTGGATTCGGCCCCTCGCACGCCTTCCAAAGACGGGACCCCAGGGTCCCGAGAAATGTCAAAAGACATAAAACTAATAATAAAACAATTAATTTAATAACCAAAAATCACATGGCGCTACATTATGTACTCATTCACTTGACATAATTCAATATAACTTTGACATAGGAGTACAATAATTGCAAACTCTATCCCTTAAACTAGGTGCGGCCTCATTATGTTGGACTACGTTATTATATTTATTTATTATACGAGTAAGACAACAACATGTGAAACCAGCGACGATGTGATAGCTAAAAACTTTCATAAATAAATAATTAAAAAATAAAACTAAAGGTGTGGATCGGTTGCGTATTTGCGGGTGGGTGTGTTTGGTGTATGTGTATGGTATGATGTGATGGGTGTAGGGGAGATGTAAAGAACGTTTGAGTTTAGGAGATGTATTTTTATTTATTCATTCATCAACAAATTTACATTTGTGTCGAACAGTGGTTTTAAAAATAACAATAAATGTAACACAAAATTAAGTACCTGATCATAGAAAAGCCAGAAATGAGAGAGAAAAAAAAGAAGAAAAAGATAATACATTCCACATAGGTCACAACATTATTAGTCATCATTAATTATAATAATTTAACTAAATATTAGTTCAAAATTTAATATAAATTCAATTCAAGAAATGTACTTATGTCAATAAAATTAATTAAAATGCAATGTCATGATAGAATGTTACATACTTATATCATTTAAAGTCATTAAAATATAATCATAATTATATTAGTTCGAACTACTCTGTTGTCGTATGTCTGTCTGTTGTGATGTAGTCCTGCTGAAGTAGCCACTGAGTGGTTTTGTTTCTGCGTTTTTCTGGGTTGGACCTGCGGGGTAATTCTCGTAATTTTAAGAACGTTCACAGTCTGGGCCCGTATTCCCGTAATTTAAAACGTTCAAAATCTAGTCGCAGTCTCATCTCGGCGACAAACAAATGTCAAAAACTTGTCAAAATGTAGGGAAAGTAGGAGTATTTTTGACAGATTGAGACTGAGATCAGACTGTGAACGTTCTTAAAATTACGAGAATTACCCTGCTGATCTCAGTCTCAATCTGTCAAAAATACGTCTAATTTCTTTACATTTTGACAAGTTTTTGACATTTGTTTGTCGCCGAGATGAGACTGCGACTAGATTTTGAACGTTTTAAATTACGGGAATACGGGCCCTGGGCATGGTTCTATGGGTTCTGAGGACCGCTTGCAGGATAAAGAGCTGCCTAACCATTAAAACTTTGCATTCCATAAATGCACTGTAGGAAATCATCACGGAGGAGGAAGTCATGTTTTGAGGACTCTTTGAGCTCTCTCTACCCTCATGAAAGTTTTCATTGCACCACCCCAAGCAGTAACACAGTAACCGATGGTCGACTGGCATAGCTCACATTAGACCAGTTATGATATATTGACGTCTGCAGAATCTTTTAGCATACAGCGTGATGATTGAACAGACTTTCAGTGAATATCTGTGCAAAATGTTAACAAAATCTGTGTAGGTAGTTTTTGCTGATGAATGATGCTGGAATATACATTCAGACAAACAGTCAAACAGATAAACAGTCAAAATTAAAAAATATATATTTTCGGCATTACAATCGTTCCCAGACCTCGCAAAAATTACTTTTACTTCGCTAAGCTTTTATTATAATTTAGATTTATAATGTTCAGTATTTCATTATGTGTTGTGTGACTCAGTAACTAAGCAGAAAAAATACATAAGTACTAGTAATAGTGTTCATGAAATTGATGAAATGGCACGGATCGTCCGTGTTGTAGTCGTCACTCGTCAGCGATGATTAATGAATGCGGTCGCGGAGAGGCGCGGGCGCAGGCGGCGCGGTGCGCGTGCGCCGCGTTCTCACGCAAATTACGCGCAGTTGACACAACGACACAACACAGTCACACTCGAAATGCGCGCGATTTCATCTCGCCCCATCTAGTGACGCAGCATGTCGAACCACTCGCGCTGTCTCCTGCGTGCCAGCGCCTCAAAGAATTTCCTCAGACGTACTTTAAGAAAAAAAATTACCATTTATTTAATTTATAAACGGTGAACATTGATTTCTGAGATTTGATGATAGGACTATAATTATCTGGTGATATAGTCTGATGATCAGTTAATATGGATGTACCTGTATCAGGTGCGACGCCACTGCTGTGTCCGTAGCACGATGTGTAAGTAGGTATGTGATGTCAGCGAGGGGTGCCTGGTCGTGTGAACCGCCCCGGGGACCGGGGCGCACGCGCACAGGGACTCGTGGCGCGGCACAGGTGCGCGCTCGGCCCACAGCCCGCGGCAGGCGCGGCGCGCGCAGCACGATGCGCCCCGGGTAGTCGAAGTCGGACCCGCTAATGAGGTGACACTTACAAGGATAACTCCCGTTTGTTTTTATTAATCCAGTCAAGAGGCACATAGTAGGAAAGAGGAGCACACTGGTGTCGTTTATTTTAAATGTTGAGCATCGGTTGCATCTTTTGAAAGTCTCCTTATCAGTTACACAACGTTTAGTCGCTGTAGCTAGCGACATGGCGTCAGAGCCACGCGACGTCCGACGGGCGTCGGGCGGTTGTCGCGATGATGGATGGTAAACGTTATATAGTAAGGTATGTTAGACAAATTGAATGAGCGTGTCGGTGTGGGGGCGGCGCGGGCGCAGGCGCGGGAACCGGTCGCAATACGCGCGGTGCGTGCGCACCTGAGACTTTGCGCGATCCGCACCTCGAATCGTCTCCAGGACTCGTTCGTGGCTTCAAACCAACTATTGCTAGTAAGTACCTGTGAATAATCTATTGTCCGTACCAGTAACTGCATTCTGTATCCCTAAGCTGTCAATGTTCAATGAGTACGAATACATATTTGAATGCTGCATGAAAGAGTGTGAGTAGTGGTTGATGATGGCTGCGGCCGGCAGGGTGCGCTCCCGACGACCGGTTCGATGAGCGGCTCCAGCAGCCCCCGCCCCCCGCCCGCGCCGGGGCCCCGCGTACCCTGCGCCCCCCACCCGCCGGCCCCGGGCGGGGGAAAATCTCAGCTGTGGCACAACGTGTCCTGTTTATTTTTAACTAACTGGTTAGGTATGCCGAATGTTCCACCTGTGTCCGTGCACCGTTCGCTCGCTCAGGGCCCGCCGCCGATATCTACTCGACAAACGAATACTAAGCTGATACAGGTTACACAGGAACAACAACGACTAATAGAATTACTGAAAAAAAAATCCTGCACTACCCCGCAGCGCATAAATAACTATCTCCTATCTCAAGACGAGCAGGTACTAAACATGAGAGTAAACACTCCCCGTCTCCTCTACGACTACCTAAGACTACCTGCATAAGTAGCCCCAGCCCACATACAGACGCCAGCACATCAAGCTACTACAATCTGTCAAATTTCTTTAATAGATTTTCAGCTATATCGCTAAAGCATTAAGGTTCAAGGTTGATTGGGCAAATTTGACAGTTTCGGGTAGCTTGACCTGCTGGCGTCTGTACAACCCAGCAGGATCAAATCGAGTGCAATACGGATAGGTATTCAAAACTTTCAATCAGCAACACAATAGAATGCTCTGCAATCGAGCTATTGGAACATCAAGCCATGGTTCTATTCCTCTATAGGCCCCCAAACAACACCGCTAGCTCTGTAGACAGCTTTTTCACCACTTTAAATAAAATATTAAATAACTTATGTTCAAACAAGAAAAAGACCGTAATATGCGGAGACTTCAACATAGATACTTTGAAGCATACTAAACTTTCCAGTGAATTTATAAAACTCTTAACTACATATAATTTGAAACTAAAATTCAAGCAAGTAAAAAGACTTGCTAGTAAAACATGCATAGCCAACATAGCACATAACATAAGAGATTGCAAAGGCACTATCAAGGAATTCGCGCCATCAGACCATATCGCGCAAACCATAAAGAAAGACCTGCACCATTAAATATGGGTATGTAATAAAACGGGATTACTCTCAAGACAATAGAGCAATATTTATAAAATATCTAAAACAATTAACCAATTAGCGACGTATGATCCACAATAAAGATATTGATTGATTGAAACTCGGCCAGCAAAGAAACTCACTACTGAATCTACAACCACCACGAGATAATCCGGATTCGTAATGCAAACTAACTAGGTACTTAGTTCCTACAGAATGTTAGCTGTCATCAGATCATTGTACATTCTACCCATGAGGGAGGTTTCGCACCCGTCGCGCGGTGGACTTCATAATTAATTACCTATACTAATGATGATTCTCACTTAGCCTTGCTATAGGCCCAGTACTGTTAGTGACAAGCCTGTAGCTGTGGTTCCACAACGAGCTGTTACATTCAGGCCCTTCGTAGGAGATATGTATGAAGTGAGCGGTTGTTCTCACCGCGACTGCGCGGGCGCAGGCCTCCGGCGCGTTCTCTCACGGCTCGCGGCGCACGTGAGGCGCACCACAAGTACCCGCCGCGCCGAGCGGCTGTGACGCGACGCGCGCTGTTCATCGTCGGCTCGCTACAGCCGCGCCACGCACCACACTCTGGCGACGCTGCAATGTCGCGCCTGCATCGTGGCGTTACGTCGCATTGCGAGCTACTGCACAGTCATAGAACTTCCCAATGATTGTTTGGATGACCGGGAGCTCGAACAGCTTGCCAGAGACTACTCAACGTAGCTTCTTTGTCGTAAGAATACTTAGATTATGAATGAATCTACCACGTAACATATCGAAGACGTAAGCGTTCGATGGGTCACAGTGCGGCACTGCACTCACTAGCGAGCAGTCCAGTAACTGTCACTAAACTTTGTAGCAGCTTTCACGGTTAAACCTAGAATGCCGGAGTTTCAGCCATACATCAGAAGGTTACTATGGTATTTATGATAGTATTACGTAAGACGATTGGTGTATGAGAAGAATGAGTATATACTCAGTCTTCTCATACACCAATCGTCTCGAATCGAATCGTCGTTGACTAGAGCGGTCCCCCTCTCCAGTCTGTGATCCAGAACGAAGCGTTGTCTTAGTCGCATTAGTACCCGATCGAGCTTACCTAATGAGTGTGAAACGAGCGCACTGTCAAGTCAATCACCGTGCACCGGATGACCGGGTGCGGCTGGGACGGTGCAGCGGTGGAAACCGCGAGAGACCGCCACTGTTGCCGTGTCGTCGTGCGGCATCCCGGCCTGCGCTACAGATTTTGCACAGCTTTCAATCCTTCTCATATAGGCTTTTGTTACTAGGAGAATTGAAACAAACATCAGTGTTTGTGTTTGCCGACCAGCGCAGACACACAGGCGCACTTCCTTGATGCTATTCTGCATTGGTGAAGTATGCGATTGTTAAAAAAATATCCGACCCGACTGTATATTTACCTAGACCTATAACCAAGAACTGATTTAATCCTTTACAAATAAGACGTTGTCCTTATGCTCGTTCTAATATAACATATCATGTGAGCGGGGATTAACGTAACTCCCTGACACAGACAGGCGGACCGACGCCGACGTGTCCAGTAAATTGGTATCAGTGCACGCATGCGCACTGCGCAGATGATCCCCCGGACACGTCCACACTCTACACACAATGCGCGCTGAGCCCCACGAGTGACGGTGATTAGTGTAGCTTTGTGTCACACGTCATCGGTTTCACCAAATATGAAATACAAAATATAAGTCGTTGCTTATTAATATAATAGTCGTGTGAGCCGGGGTCAGCCCGCTGTGTGCAGTGCGCAAGCGCATGCACGCGCGCGGGCGCACAGGTGGAAGGTGTGGGATCCGCCGATGTTTGCACACGCTGTATAAGAAAAAAGAGGTTCAAATTAACGCATCCCAAACTTTGTTGTTAGAAAAAACTGGTCGTTGTTAGAAAAACAAGAGTGGTCCAGTGTGCGGAGCGCAAACACCGCGCGTCCGAGTTGCCGAGCACTCGGCCCGCTCGCCCCCGCCCCCGCCCCGCGCGCGCCCGCGCTGTTTGTGCGGCGGCCACCAAATATTATTGGATGATGATAGGCCATTTACGCGCGTCCCGGCCATTGTTGACGTAATCGACACCGCGACGTGACACTGTGCCCGCGTCGCCACCGAGCGGTGTTGTCTTGTGGATGTTTCAGATGTCTAGTCTATTGTATGTGTAGTATAATTACAAACATCGTTGGTTTATAATTTGTAATCTCAGATAGATTATAAATTATGTTATAAATTATGCAAGATTATAAACTATCGAAAAATTGAGAACTGCAACAAACCATTTACAATTTAAACGCATTATTTTTCGATAGTTTATAATCTGTCCATGGCAGACCGACAAATTAGGAACTGGTATCAAACTTGCATGCAACGTACCTATCGCACCTTGCGCTAATACTAAATAGCCAAATAACTGCATCAAACTTGGAAGTAGCCCCAGTAGCGCCCGCGACCGCGCCCGGCCGCTGCCGCGGGTGGCTACAGTTCTTACCTAAACCCATTTGGTCGGGGTGGCCTGGCTTAATTACTGCGACCAAATTCAGCTACTGCGAAGACAATTTACCGGGTGATAAAACCGGACAGATTGTGAACCTGTCGGTAAGTGCAGGTTCGTTCACAATTTGACGGTTATTTATCGAAAATTAATAGGTGCACACGGCTACACATCAAGCTATGCAAAACCAGTATTGGCTGACCGTTCATTGTGAGAAAATATCATACAAAGTGAGGCCAAGACAAACTGGTTTTGTATAGCTTGACGTGTAGCCGTGTGTACGTTATCCTATTATAAGCAGTATGGTACAGTTCACAAATTATCGACAGTTTACAATCTCGCGATATATATCCCACGGTATGAAAACGGTACCTACGGCATTGAAAATCTCATCATCATCTGCCTAGCCTTTTCCCAACTATGTTGGGGTCGGGCTCGGCTTCCAGTCTAACCGGATGCAGCTGAATACCAGTATTTTACATGGAACGACTGCCTATCTGACCTCCACAACCCAGTTACTGGGTAATACGATAGGTACCCCTTGGTAAGACTGGTTGAAAATCTATTAAAGTTTGAAAGATTGTAGTAGCTAGCTTGATGTGCGGGCGTCTGTACCTACAACATGTTTTGCAAGTGAATTATAATTATGTAGTTGTCACTTGTCACGAGCTTGGCTATCTCGTAGTTAGTTCCGTTCATGTGTGTGTGTGTTCTTATTGATTCTGTGAATGTAATACATAGTTTGTCATGTTTCAAACTGTTTGGTGATGGGGACACGTATAATAACCGCTAACATTTAAAGCGTCCGACCTCTAAAGGCGAGCCCGGAAAGGGGCAACACTGGTATCTCAGTAGGCTGTGTTGTGCCTGTAGGCTGCGCCGAATGTTGCAAGTGTCGCGCGATGCAAAGGAGACAGGTGACGGGCGCCGCCGCCGCCGCCGAGTTATATCGACGCCACATGTCGCTCGCACCGACCTCTGCGACCAGCCGCACTCGCTGATTGCGTGCGCGCGCTCCTACTGGTACAATATTGTACATAGTGCAGCGAGCTCTACTGGTAGCGGTGGTCACAGATGTCTCTCGCGTATGGGGAAAACCAGAACAGTATCATCAGAAGTGTAGTGTCACGTGCATCGTGATTAGTTGGTCATGTGGCGTCAAGTGGCCGCGAGCAGGCGCGAGGGGTGCGCGCGAGCACCCCTTGCCGACCGCGCGCACAATGAGCGACGCACTACAGACAGCTGCGCAGGCGCAACACTACTCGCTACTGTATACTGATCGGTCGCGTGAGGGTGTCACTCGTGGCAGTGGGTCGCGGAGCGTCAACAGATGTGCACAATGCGCGCTGATTGTGCCAGCACGCGCTACTATACACCACTTATATAGTACAGCTAGTGAGAGCCACTGCTGTTGCCCATTCGCGCTGATTTATTTAGTCATAAACATCAATGCAGATCGGGCCCCACTTTCACATTACTTGGCCTGCTTTATTAAATATCCTAACTCTAAATCGTTAGCCATGTAGAGAGCGCAGTTGTCACGTGTGCCGGTGTGTCACGTCACTCGTCCGTCACGTGTCAGCGAGCGCCGTGTTGCGCGTGACTCGCTCGTGTCGGACACGGTGTGGCGACACTTTACGACGTGTTTGCGTGCCGGGCGCGTCCTCTCGGGTGTGCCTCTGAGCGCGAGTGTAATGCGGTGCTGCGCATGCGTGGAGGTGACGCGGCTGCTAACACGGCTATAAAGCCGCCAGCGCGCCACTTATCGGATAGTTGGACGACTTAAATATCGCTCGCGCGTGAACGAAGCGCTTTAAGTAAATTCTTGTGGTGCAATTGATCGGCTATACAACGGTCACGGCGGCGGATGTATGCGCATGCGCGGGCTGGTGTCGGCGGCGTCGTGAGCGTCCGCAAGCGATGGGTGGCTGCGGCGATAGCTCAGCTGTGCGCAGGCGCAGGCTCCTCTAATCAGGTGTCTGAAGGTGCATCGTGTCGCGTAAACCGAGCGACGCGCTGCCGGCACGCTGCGCCGCGCTCGTTAGTCGCGCATTGTCACGTGCTGACGTGCTCGTGGCGCTCTCTCTCGCTTATTTTCGTACCTACTATTGTTAGCTTACTATGACCACTTGGAGCTTTTCAGAGTCAGAGTTATCTAAAATATTAGAGATTTAAAATTTAGAGTTAAGTAAGTACCTAGAATATTGTTCTCCATCAGCGAAGCATTTCGGTTTCATGAAGCTCTGGGGCTGCAGTCTCGACATTCATAGCGATCGCTTTACGACCGAATTCGGTCGCAAAGTCCGGGATTGACAGGTGTAATGTATGGAGTGGCAGGACTTTGCGACCGAGCCAATGTTGCGTCTTGGCAACATTTAACATGCGAGCTACTGCTCGCACTGTCAAAAAGTAATCAGATCTCATGTAGAGCCAAGCTTCTAACTCTACACGCCGTAACTCTACAAGGCCTAACTTCACAAACTCTACACATTAGTCAAAATATATGGCTAATCTTTGGAACTAACGAACTAGCATCACAGAGAAGTAGGCAGACAGCAGAGAGAGACACATTGAGAATATTTCCGCTGTTTCATAAAAGCGCCGCTCGGGTTATTGGGTGATACTGATAACATAATTGTTACAATGATAGCAATGTTAAAAATAACTGTAACGCTGACATAACAGCGGCAGTAGATAGGGCAGTGGCACACCAGGGGTAGAGGTGGAGGGGGGGGGGGGGGGGCACGCGAAACTGATAAGCATTATACAGAACGTACCTTATTCATATTATCAGTGTCATTAATAATTTATAATATAATAATGATGTAGGTAGTAGTAGCTAGCATCAGACTGCTGCAGGTTGCAGAGTGCCTCCGTGTCTAGCTTGAGATAAGTAGGTAAGTCGCCTGCTCACCGCTGCACGCTGCTCGCTGGGTAGTAGATAAGTAGGTAAGTCGCCTGCTCACCGCTGCACGCTGCTCGCTGGGTAGTAGATAAGTAGGTAAGTCGCCTGCTCACCGCTGCACGCTGCTCGCTGGGTAGTAGATAAGTAGGTAAGTCGCCTGCTCACCGCTGCACGCTGCTCGCTGGGTAGTAGATAAGTAGGTAAGTCGCCTGCTCACCGCTGCACGCTGCTCGCTGGGTAGTAGATAAGTAGGTAAGTCGCCTGCTCACCGCTGCACGCTGCTCGCTGGGTAGTAGATAAGGCGGTAAGTCGCCTGCTCACCGCTGCACGCTGCTCGCTGGGTAGTAGATAAGTAGGTAAGTCGCCTGCTCACCGCTGCACGCTGCTCGCTGGGTAGTAGATAAGTAGGTAAGTCGCCTGCTCACCGCTGCACGCTGCTCGCTGGGTAGTAGATAAGTAGGTAAGTCGCCTGCTCACCGCTGCACGCTGCTCGCTGGGTAGTAGATAAGTAGGTAAGTCGCCTGCTCACCGCTGCACGCTGCTCGCTGGGTAGTAGATAAGTAGGTAAGTCGCCTGCTCACCGCTGCACGCTGCTCGCTGGGTAGTAGATAAGTAGGTAAGTCGCCTGCTCACCGCTGCACGCTGCTCGCTGGGTAGTAGATAAGTAGGTAAGTCGCCTGCTCACCGCTGCACGTTGCTCGCTGGGTAGTAGATAAGTAGGTAAGTCGCCTGCTCACCGCTGCACGCTGCTCGCTGGGTAGTAGATAAGTAGGTAAGTCGCCTGCTCACCGCTGCACGCTGCTCGCTGGGTAGTAGATAAGTAGGTAAGTCGCCTGCTCACCGCTGCACGCTGCTCGCTGGGTAGTAGATAAGTAGGTAAGTCGCCTGCTCACCGCTGCACGCTGCTCGCTGGGTAGTAGATAAGTAGGTAAGTCGCCTGCTCACCGCTGCACGCTGCTCGCTGGGTAGTAGATAAGTAGGTAAGTCGCCTGCTCACCGCTGCACGCTGCTCGCTGGGTAGTAGATAAGTAGGTAAGTCGCCTGCTCACCGCTGCACGCTGCTCGCTGGGTAGTAGATAAGTAGGTAAGTCGCCTGCTCACCGCTGCACGCTGCTCGCTGGGTAGTAGATAAGTAGGTAAGTCGCCTGCTCACCGCTGCACGCTGCTCGCTGGGTAGTAGATAAGTAGGTAAGTCGCCTGCTCACCGCTGCACGCTGCTCGCTGGGTAGTAGATAAGTAGGTAAGTCGCCTGCTCACCGCTGCACGCTGCTCGCTGGGTAGTAGATAAGTAGGTAAGTCGCCTGCTCACCGCTGCACGCTGCTCGCTGGGTAGTAGATAAGTAGGTAAGTCGCCTGCTCACCGCTGCACGCTGCTCGCTGGGTAGTAGATAAGTAGGTAAGTCGCCTGCTCACCGCTGCACGCTGCTCGCTGGGTAGTAGATAAGTAGGTAAGTCGCCTGCTCACCGCTGCACGCTGCTCGCTGGGTAGTAGATAAGTAGGTAAGTCGCCTGCTCACCGCTGCACGCTGCTCGCTGGGTAGTAGATAAGTAGGTAAGTCGCCTGCTCACCGCTGCACGCTGCTCGCTGGGTAGTAGATAAGTAGGTAAGTCGCCTGCTCACCGCTGCACGTTGCTCGCTGGGTAGTAGATAAGTAGGTAAGTCGCCTGCTCACCGCTGCACGCTGCTCGCTGGGTAGTAGATAAGTAGGTAAGTCGCCTGCTCACCGCTGCACGCTGCTCGCTGGGTAGTAGATAAGTAGGTAAGTCGCCTGCTCACCGCTGCACGCTGCTCGCTGGGTAGTAGATAAGTAGGTAAGTCGCCTGCTCACCGCTGCACGCTGCTCGCTGGGTAGTAGATAAGTAGGTAAGTCGCCTGCTCACCGCTGCACGCTGCTCGCTGGGTAGTAGATAAGTAGGTAAGTCGCCTGCTCACCGCTGCACGCTGCTCGCTGGGTAGTAGATAAGTAGGTAAGTCGCCTGCTCACCGCTGCACGCTGCTCGCTGGGTAGTAGATAAGGCGGTAAGTCGCCTGCTCACCGCTGCACGCTGCTCGCTGGGTAGTAGATAAGTAGGTAAGTCGCCTGCTCACCGCTGCACGCTGCTCGCTGGGTAGTAGATAAGTAGGTAAGTCGCCTGCTCACCGCTGCACGCTGCTCGCTGGGTAGTAGATAAGTAGGTAAGTCGCCTGCTCACCGCTGCACGCTGCTCGCTGGGTAGTAGATAAGTAGGTAAGTCGCCTGCTCACCGCTGCACGCTGCTCGCTGGGTAGTAGATAAGTAGGTAAGTCGCCTGCTCACCGCTGCACGCTGCTCGCTGGGTAGTAGATAAGTAGGTAAGTCGCCTGCTCACCGCTGCACGCTGCTCGCTGGGTAGTAGATAAGTAGGTAAGTCGCCTGCTCACCGCTGCACGCTGCTCGCTGGGTAGTAGATAAGTAGGTAAGTCGCCTGCTCACCGCTGCACGCTGCTCGCTGGGTAGTAGATAAGTAGGTAAGTCGCCTGCTCACCGCTGCACGCTGCTCGCTGGGTAGTAGATAAGTAGGTAAGTCGCCTGCTCACCGCTGCACGTTGCTCGCTGGGTAGTAGATAAGTAGGTAAGTCGCCTGCTCACCGCTGCACGCTGCTCGCTGGGTAGTAGATAAGTAGGTAAGTCGCCTGCTCACCGCTGCACGCTGCTCGCTGGGTAGTAGATAAGTAGGTAAGTCGCCTGCTCACCGCTGCACGCTGCTCGCTGGGTAGTAGATAAGTAGGTAAGTCGCCTGCTCACCGCTGCACGCTGCTCGCTGGGTAGTAGATAAGTAGGTAAGTCGCCTGCTCACCGCTGCACGCTGCTCGCTGGGTAGTAGATAAGTAGGTAAGTCGCCTGCTCACCGCTGCACGCTGCTCGCTGGGTAGTAGATAAGGCGGTAAGTCGCCTGCTCACCGCTGCACGCTGCTCGCTGGGTAGTAGATAAGTAGGTAAGTCGCCTGCTCACCGCTGCACGCTGCTCGCTGGGTAGTAGATAAGTAGGTAAGTCGCCTGCTCACCGCTGCACGCTGCTCGCTGGGTAGTAGATAAGTAGGTAAGTCGCCTGCTCACCGCTGCACGCTGCTCGCTGGGTAGTAGATAAGTAGGTAAGTCGCCTGCTCACCGCTGCACGCTGCTCGCTGGGTAGTAGATAAGTAGGTAAGTCGCCTGCTCACCGCTGCACGCTGCTCGCTGGGTAGTAGATAAGTAGGTAAGTCGCCTGCTCACCGCTGCACGCTGCTCGCTGGGTAGTAGATAAGTAGGTAAGTCGCCTGCTCACCGCTGCACGCTGCTCGCTGGGTAGTAGATAAGTAGGTAAGTCGCCTGCTCACCGCTGCACGCTGCTCGCTGGGTAGTAGATAAGTAGGTAAGTCGCCTGCTCACCGCTGCACGCTGCTCGCTGGGTAGTAGATAAGTAGGTAAGTCGCCTGCTCACCGCTGCACGCTGCTCGCTGGGTAGTAGATAAGTAGGTAAGTCGCCTGCTCACCGCTGCACGCTGCTTGCTGGGTAGTAGCCAAAAACAGCTGTTTTCAGTGTCAAATTTGGTAGGTACCTAAGTTAACTTTTAATAAAAAATCAAGAATTTAAAGAAAAAGAACTCTCGTAGTCAAGCATAAATTTTTTTTAAATAAAAAATAATGTAGACGCTTTTGTCTATTGCTTGATGTCAAAGCCAGGGACCAATGACAACTCACATTAATTGTCTATTTGACATTGACAATACAACAAGACGATATTGGCAGATGGCCACAAAACAATAACAATAAAATAATCAAACAACAAAATCAAAAATGCCACTTGCAGAGTGGCGAAATACCTAGTATAACTACTTTTGTAACAAAACAAATAACAATTAAGCCGTGCGTCGCATCTGTGCAAGAACAGCAGTGCGATTCTGTATCCATCTCACCGTGAAAACTTAGGCGAAGTGAGCGTGGAGTGAGCTGTCATTCCAAATAATGCTAGGAATCATTGAGATAGGAAAAACATGGAGATGCCGCGCTATTCTGTACATACATTTGCTTATACAAATATGAGTGAAAAATGATTCAGAATTTGAAATATCGTTATGTCTCATTCTTTCTAGTGAGATAATCTTATTTGATAAAAGAGACAACTATATTTTAAGTTGTTGCTAATTATGGCAACATTTTGTCTTGACGTAGTGAAAGTTGTAGGTAAGTGCCGTAGCAGCCATCTTATGCTACGAGTTTCATGGTAGTTTGGCTGTCAAATGGTTGTTTTTTGTATTATTGAGATTTGCGAGAAAATTACGAGGATTTTGTCTTTTAAAACTGTATGTAAATGTTGGAAAACAGAAGTTCAATATGCCTGTGTGTTGTATTGTGAAGTGTGGTGCAAGAAAGAATGAAAATCAACCTCAATTGACTTTGCACAGGTTAGTAGCCGGTTTTTATGCATTAATACATACAATAATACACAATCGATGATACAATTGTAACGCGATCATGAATTTATGGCTAAAGTATTGATATTTGGGTTCATTTCCATATAACAGGCCTTTTTATTATATTTGTTAATTCATTCGTTGGTTTACAAACAGATGTCATAATGGAATAGTGTTGTACCGTTGCCGACTTACTGTAATAGTTTCCGAAACTAGTTCCTCCGCTGAAACGATATCCGTATATTCTGCGATGTTAACATAAATAATCTTGCGTCTTATTCGGTCCGAGTGACCTAGCTAGGTCCGGCCTGTGGTTCACAGTTTCACACTTCACAGCACCAAAATCCATCGTGATCCAAACGTGATAACTAGTAAAACTCGTATAAAGTATCGTTACTCGTTATAGTAACAACGAGATAACAGTTGTTCCTTGATTGACACAACCCTAGCAATGGCAGCCATTTTATGCGACAATATGAGTTGTAGGTATGCACCCTTTTTTCGTAGGTATTTCCAGTCCATACTTTTCTATGTCAATGCTAGGAATTGACACTACTGACAACTCACATCAAGCTCACTTCACTTGAGTTTTCACGGTGAGATTTTTACAGAATCGACCGGCTGGTCGTTGCTCAGCAAAAATGCTGTCACTGTGACTTCGGACGACCCTATCGTCAACAGCGCTGATTTTCAGCAACTACCCACTTTGCTATAACATTACACTTACGTAGCTTCTGTAATGAGGTACATTCTTTGTTTCAAGTGATCTAAGGCACGTAGTCGAGCATTTGTGTGTACTCAATAAAACGTGGTTCGGTTTCGAGTTCGGAACCCTGTTTGCAAGAGTTTGAAAATCGTTTCTCTTTAGGTGGCTACACCGAAAGGAATCAATTAAAGTAAACACCGTACAGCGCCCGCGCCGCGCGCCGCGCGCTGTAATTTGTTTCAGTTAATAGGATTTACACTCGCCTGTGCCCGCGCCTGCACCTACCCGCTTTTCTGTAAAAACACTGCCTAAGACATAAGTACAAGTTATTTCGTAGTCATAACAAAGTCGGCTCGGAGCACGCACCGGCGACGTGTTAGTGGTCGGTTCTCACACCTTCCTAATAGTTATGATCTAGCTGCGATAGCGACAACATTCGCGATAGTATCGCTGGCTCATATCGCTCACTATTATCCGCCACGTTAACCGGCCGTTAACGAGCGCTCGTTATAATTACCGCCCGCGTAATCTGATGTTATCAACAAAGTAGAGCACCGGCTCCACACAGTCCCCACCGCGCGCACTGCACGGGGCCCACTGGCCGCACCAAACCTGATCACTAAGTTGATAACATTATATAACCGTCAACTTTGGACTCAAACAGTTAGCAAGGTTTGTTCAACGGCTTGATGGCATGTTCACAGACATTTCAGAAACAAGAGTTTCCTGTTGATGATCCACTGGTACTTACTGCCTACCTGCCAGACTTGATCATACCAATCGGCGCAATACCTATAGGCATCGAGTAGCACCAACATTTGGAAATCCATCGTTATCAGTGGCTACTGACTACTAACGCATAGCACGCGCGCTGCGCCTACAGTGTTGATAAGCGGCGGTGTAGCACGCGCGCGTTATCGGCGCGCGGGCAGCACGCGCGGATGCAGATAGCGGGTTCCGGCGGCTAACCGTCGCTAATCTGCGACAGCCGGTCCCTGCCCACAGCACCCACAGCGCCCACTGCGGCCACATCAGCACGCATCTGGCTGTCCTGTCAATGGATGTAACACGTAATGGTTCTCATAAAGAGGTATCTAAAGCTCCGCCAGTGGCTCACAGTTCACTGCTAGACCACGGCCTCTCTCAGCTAGGTACTGCCCGTACTGCTGGTTGGTAGTGGTACCAACAAACACCTAGTATTCGTGTAACTACTAAGAACTACCCTCTTAGTTCATAATCCATCCATCCATTAATGCGAGATCTCTACTAGGAAATGCAACCTCGAGTAGAGATCTGCCAATCGAGGTCTGGCGTGCTAAGTATAGAGTCGAAATTTTCAAGATATAAATTTTGCCTAGTTTTTAAATAATGGGTTTTAATTAAAAAATCTTAATCTTAATTAAAATGAAAAGTACACCTTATTGGAATAATCGTGTTAAATATCTATATCTATCTGTATCTATCTATACTTATAATAAATCTGTAGAAGTGAAAATTCTGTACATTGAAAATATCCAAAAAATAAATGGCAGGGGGTGTTACTTGACCGACACCGAACCCAAAAATGTGATTAAAATTTTTTTTGTCTGTCTGTCTGTCTGTCTGTCTGTCTGTCTGTCTGTTTGTTCAGGCATCACGCAAAAACTACCGGTTCGATTACGATGAAACTTGGTATAATTATTCTTTAATATCCTGGGCACCACACTGGGTACTTTTTATCCCGGAAAAGTATATACAATAAAAAACAAACTTAATTTTGCGGTTCGATCCCTATACCCGATTACCACTGTCTGTACTGTACCAACCGCAAATACTAAGTTTGTCGTAGGTTGGGTCACCCGCAGTGGAGTTCATTTTTATTCCTTTTAGTTTTTAGAGTTATTTAGGTTTATTTTTATATGAGTCGTAGGTATAGATTTTAATTTTAAAGTATAGGTAGTATATTTGATAGTGTACGTAGTGACCGTAGGTTATTTTATAATACTGTTAGGTAGGTTTAGTCATTCGTATAGATATTAGTTTTTAGGGATTTTGCTTATTTATTGAGTTTAGATTAGTTATCATCAGGAATAGGTTTATTTAGGTAGGTAGGTATTTAATTTTCTGTTATTG
Source organism: Apamea sordens (assembly GCA_945859715.1). NCBI lineage: Eukaryota > Metazoa > Arthropoda > Insecta > Lepidoptera > Noctuidae > Apamea > Apamea sordens. Next base: position 20,013,658 of record OX244003.1, on the reverse strand, counting down.
AGTTATTTTTTTATTAGGTAGGTACTTAGGTAAAGATATCATATAGGTACCCTCTTAATCACCACTAATGAGACACAAATGGTTTTCTACTGTAATTAGCCACAAAGGGCCCGCGAGATAGATGGCATTCTGGGGAAGCACATACATTTTATCCTGTTAGCATGTTCCCGTGGGACAATTTCCGACATCCACGCGGGCGAAGCCGCGGGCAGAAGCTAGTACTTATAATAAATCTGTAGAAGTGAAAATTCTGTACATTGAAAATATCAAAAAAATAAATGGCAGGGGGTGTTACTAGACCGACACCAAACCCAAAAATGTGATTAAAAAATTTTTTGTCTGTCTGTCTGTCGGTCTGTCTGTCTGTCTGTCTGTCTGTTTGTTCAGGCATCACGCAAAAACTACCGGTTCGATTACGATGAAACTTGGTATAATTATTCTTTAATATCCTGGGCACCACACTGGGTACTTTTTATCCCGGAAAAGTATATACAATAAAAAACAAACTTAATTTTGCGGTTCGATCCCTAGAGTCGATTACTGCACCAACCGCAAATAATAAGTTTGTCGTAGGTTAAGTCACCCGCAATGGAGTACATTTTTATTCCTTTTAGTTTTTAGAGTTATTTAGGTTTATTTTTATATAAGTCGTAGTATAGATTTTAATTTTAAAGTATAGGTAGTGTATTTGATAGTGTACGTAGTGACCGTAGGTTATTTTATTATAATACTGTTAGGTAGGAGTAGTCATTCGTATAGATATTAGTTTTTAGGGATTTTGCTTATTTATTGAGTTTAGATTAGTTATCATCAGAAATAGGTTTATTTAGGTAGGTAGGTATTTAATTTTCTGTTAATGAGTTTATTTTTTTAAAATTAGGTATGTACTTAGGTAAAGATATCATATAGGTACCCTCTTAATCACCACTAATGAGACACAATTGGTTTTCTATTGTAATTAGCCACAAAGGGCCTGCGAGATAGATCGCATTCTGGGGAAGCACATACCTACATTTTATCCTGTTAGCACGTTCCCGTGGGTAAATTTCCGACATCCACGCGGGCGAAGCCGCGGGCAGAAGCTAGTTTTGTAAATAAATTAATCGAAACAAAAAATCTTCGTTTATTTAAGTAATAATCATCTAAATACGTTACATAACGCAACAAATGGGCCACAGACCAGGCGCTCGGGCACACTCACACTACAATGGCATATTCGATAAAATATTGAATATAACTTGTCAAGAAGCTTATTATGCTAAGTCGCGCTTTGTCTCGAAATCTTGTTCGAGATTTCAAGACCGAGATTGTTTTCCAATATAGATTGAATCTCGACAAAACGTTCGAGCTCGATTGGGATTGCGCTCCGTAGTCTCCACGCGCAGGTTGTTTCTATTTAACATTCCACTACCCCTTCGCCTTAGGTCTTTCTAGGTTCTCTCGTGGATGACAAACCTGCATCACGCTGCTGTCTGTGGGCTCGTGTCGAATCTGAAGTCTTTCACCACGCCTCGTGCCAGCAGGCTCCACCAATGGATGTCTACAGTGTAAGAGCTTAATGGCACGACACAACAGAATGTGCTGTAAAATAAAGTACTACGTTATGACATATCAGGAGTGCGAGGGACACTCGCTCGTAGTGTCGTCAGCGCGGGATTGTTCGGGGTGCAGCTCGCCGTGCGCCCGCGGCATGGTGAGCTATTGTGATACACACCGAGCATGCGGTGTCGGCAGGAACCGCTACTTTTTACCACACACGTATTGAGAACCGAGCCGTTTTTTGTGCGGGGCCTGGTGACTACAACAAGTTTATTTGTAATGAAGCATATACATACGGAGGGGCCCGTGGCTAAATAATAACAGCCGCACAGGTCGATCGGTCAGGTTAAGCTACGCTTGCCGCGGTTGGTCTGTGGATGGGTGACCATCTTTACATACTGAGACCCCTCCGTGCCTCGGAAAGCACGTTAAGCCGTTGGTCCCGGCTGTCATTCGTGGATCTTTGACAGTCGTTACGGGTAGTCAGAAGCCTGAAAGTCTGACAACCAGTCTTACCAAGGGGTATCGTATTACCCAGTAACTGGGTTGTGGAGGTTAGATAGGCAGTCGCTCCATGTAAAATACTGGTATTCAGCTGCATCCGGTTAGACTGGAAGCCGACCCCAACATAGTTGGGAAAAGGCTAGGCAGATGATGCAGATGATGATGAAGCATATACATACGCTTTTATACTAACACGAGCGGCTCTCAATGATCACAAGTGAGCCTGCAATAGAACATTTTTCTGATTGCATGTTTCTCTTCAACATCGTCAGTCTGCTGGACATTGGAGCAGCCGACTTACGGAGCTCACAAGTGATCAGCGCCGGTTTGGTGTGATTAGTTGAACACAAACAATGTAATGATAGGTCCGTGTTGGTGCGCAGCCAGTAATTATAGGTGATCATAATCAAGAGCAGAAGAGGCGGGGTGCGCGCTCCAATTAATTTATATTTGGAATAAAAAAGGTATTTTTTTTATTGACAATGGGCTCACTCTCTCTATTTGATGTTACTGTGGAGAGCTAGACGAGCCCTCTGAGGTAACGCGAGGAATCAAACACTGTGATTCCTTTAGTATTATATTTGCGGAACCTCTGTATATCTTTCTGTCTAAAATTATCACTTCTCTAAACCCAAAATCTCTCTCTCTTATCTTTGACACTAGCTTAAACGTTCGAATGTCATTCGCGCTAAATTATATCCGGCCTGCAACATATGAGGTTGCCTTCGGCAGACAGTCTCTACATTACACAGTTACCTGGAGCTGGGATGAAACGAATTATCTAATTGCAAAAGTGTATTTTTAGGTACACAGGGCACAGTTAATTAGTTTACATGGCGCATACATCGGTAACTGTCATTATTATTGTGTGGCTATACGTTGAACTAATTGGTTAGTTGACCTAGTCCGTAATGCTCAAGTTTAAAAAGTAAGGTTTCGTGATTAACGCAGTCAATTGCCTTGGACAGGTCACAAAAGATTCCTATGGCATCTTGGGCCTCCTCTCACTCTGTAAATATGTGCTTTAATAAGGTGACACCGGCGTCAGTCGCACAACGTCCTTTGGTGAAACCATATTGCTGATCGTGTAAGATTTTGTTGGTGTTAAAATGATTAAGCATTTGATTGAGCATTACCTTTTCGTACACCTTGCTGAATACGGGCAACACGGATACTGGTCCATAATTGTTGGTGTCTTTGCTGCCCCCAGATTTAAAAAGTGGTATAACCTTACCATGTTTCGTTAAACCCGGGAAGACCCCTTGATCTACACACAAATTAAATATCAAAGCTAAGTATGGTGCTATAGTCTCGATTATGGATGTACAAACTTTGATAGACATTCCCCATGAATCTGCGGCACTATATTATAAGGCCGGGAATAGCCGCGACCAATCAGACTTGGTTCTGCGACAGAAGCGAATACATCGAAAGCGATCTTCAAGTGCGAATTAAGAGCGATTGTGTTTTATAAGTGTAACTTTTGGTAATTTTTATCAGCAGTTTTTATTGTCACGAACCCGAAGCTCGTAACAATATCCTCGTTTACCGCAAATTGTTGGGACAAAATGATTATCATCACTCTATACCATGATGAGCTATGCAGTCAACCATACATAACATAATACTTATAACGGCAATTAAAAAAAACATACACGGAGTGAATTCACAAGGATAACATTGTATGTAAAGTGAATTCACAAGGATAACATTGTATGTAATAACTTTTAGAAAATAAGTTGTTATTATTAGGTTTGCTTCACTATTGCATTGGATTGTACCTGTAATAATAGTTGTAAGTGATTACATAAATTAACAAAGCTAGTAGCTCAGCGATTCGACGACTGCTTTGCAAACCTAAGAGTATGTTCGATTCCCAACAATTGATATTTTTTGTGCCTTGTTTATTTTTGTCCTTTTTAGGGTTCCGTTGCAAAATGGCAAAAAACGGAACCCTTATAGATTCGTCATGTTTGTCTGTCTGTCTGTCTGTCCGTCCGTATGTCACAGCCACTTTTTTCCGAAAGTATAAGAGCTATACTGTTGAAACTTGGTAAGTAGATGTATTCTATAAACCGCATTAAGATTTTCACACAAAAATAGAAAAAAAACAATAAATTTTGGGGGTTCCCCATACTTAGAACTGAAACTCAAATTTTTATTTTTTTTCACACCCATACGTCTGGGGTAGTGGGTGAAGTGGCGGCCAGAAGCTACTTATAGCTATTATGTGTCAGGAATATTAGGAAATAATATTAAAAGCATAATGATTAAGATCGAGCGCGGAAGTGTTAATCACAGCGACTGCTCACAGATTGTATTACGTTAGATCGGATGTTCTCGCAGTCCGCAATTGTTGCGATGTTCATGATCGCGATATTTGTGCAAACAAGCCTGGGTTTAATGAAATCAGTGTCACCGCTGTCATGAGCACAGATGCACAGCCTGCATGATGTGTCTATATTGTCACCCCGCTTACTGAACTGAGCGCGGGGGGCGGGCGCCGCCCAGCGCGCGGCGGTAGTGAGGCGCGCTGACAGAACACCGCCACCATTGTCTACCGACCAACTCTGGTTGAACTTGTTTTGTTCACATTTGAGGCTTTATATTGACCTTCATAATAAGTATGGCGTCACCGATGATACCGAGCCACGCATTAACAAGAGATGAAGGTGTTTCAGTTCCAAGCCGTCAATGTCTTGGTTCAAACTTTTCTTAAATGTTAGTTCTTAATTATAGTGAAGGACTTCGTGCGTCACATTGTTTGATAACGATAGCATTGTGGATGTGCTCGGTGGCTGCGCCGGCGCAGGTTCCCGCGACAAAAACCCGTAGCGAGCAGATATGTGCGGAGCGGGAGCGGGTTATGTCAGACAGAACCAGTCAGGTGTTATGTCAGAGGGAGGGAGGGGGGGCACCACACCCTACGACTACCTTCAGAAGTGCCGCACGCGCAACAACGCGAGGGGACGCACTTATACGTATGGTGTCGCTTCGTTTGTGTATCAGTGGAGTGAACATTGCGGGTTCCTGCAGTTCGGCCATATGTGGAACGTGTGTATGTACGTGATTTTGCTATCAGTCGTTGTACAGGATGGTCCTTCTGGACTCGTGCGCGGCGTGGCGCAGGCACCTGCACGCTGCGCGGGCGTCGACCCCGCGGCGTCCCCCTTGCCCCGCCGCGCCCGGCTCCCCGCGCTCTGTCGTGTAGAGTGGAGAGGCATCCTGCGGCGGCGCGCACCCCGACCTGCGCCCGCGCACCCTGCACACCATCAACATCATGTATCTACCAGAACTGATGCAATCTTATGCAATTTCGCTGACAGTCTGGCAGGTTCCTGGGCTAGCATAACGATATTGTATTTTCGGTTTCGAAGGTGGAAACTGGAAGTTTTGATTTAAATTTCCTAAGAGACCTGCGTGATCACGAGTTAAGAATGTCCCCGACCGATCCGATGACCCGATGACCCGACCACCCGCGCCGTCATATGTTACCAACCGATGACGCGACCAACCGCGGGGTGTCATAGAAGTCCATTAGGTACAGGAGCTTCAAATTGAAACTCAGTGCATATGTACCATTAAGTACCTGGGGCTACCCTCGCGATGGCGGGTAAACCAGCAGCTCTAACGTTCCCAAATCGGGTTGGCGTCTGGCAGGCGACAAAGTGCTTTTTTTTTTGCTTAAAGCACAAAATATATGATACAATAACAACATTCTACGCTAATCGCAAGTAAGATGGGACTAAGACAGGCACCAGAAGAAGCCTATCATAAATCGATGGTTACTGGATGGTTGTTGGAACCTTGAGAGAGTCATGTACAACGATGAGTTAGAACGTCGCGTGTGAGCGCAGCGTCTCCTCGCCTGCGCAGCCGCACTGAGCGCCGGCGCAGGCAGATTGTACTCACGTGCACCACAAAAGGGAGCTGTAATTAAATACTCTTTGTATCATACGATTTTATTTTTATAAATTAAATTGGAAATGGCAGAGCATGACTCGATATAAAACGTATCGAGTCGATGATCCGCTCGTAGACCGTGGAGATTAATTTGTTCCCGCGTCATGACGGCGGCCGCGGGAGCGACAAAAACGCGTCATAGTACGTCACGCTGCGTCACGCCACGCAGCGCTGCAATGTGCCAGCTAATCCAATTTATTAGTGTTGTGCGAGCGTGTCGGCGCGACGACACGCTCACGTCCCGCCGACGGGCTGTTGTCGGAGGTTGTCGACTTGCCGCCCGTTACCGCCCGGCGCGGACAGGACAACACCACAAAAACTGCTTCCATAGTAACCACAAGGCTTCTCTAATAGACAAAATCCTCACGCACGGCACTGAACCGGCCACGACGTGCGTGAACACACAGTCGACCGCTCAGGAGCTGGCTCCCGAGGGGGCGGCAGCCGGGCAGCGTGCGCAGGAGTCGCGCACACGTGGTCGCCGCGAGTGACGGTGCATCAGTTCGCAGTGACGCCACAGCCGACAGTGCCCCGCCGAGACCCGACCTCGGTGTAACGGTACTAACTAGAAATATATTCTAAAATATAATTTAGGTATATTTGGGTCGTTCAAACGTAGCGAGTGCGCGATAAGAGAATTCTCATTAAGATTAGTTATAATAATAAATGGGTCCCAGCGGGCGGTCATCACACCGCTTGCAATTTACCCTGGACCTGAACAAAAATAGAAGCCTTCGAGCGGAGCGTGACCCCGGGGCACGGCGGGCCCGGGGCGCGGGACTGGTGCGGGGCGCGGGCCCCGGGCGCGGGGCGGGGGGCGAGCAATTTACACGGCGCGGTGGCGCGCAGGCGCAGAGTAAATGACCGCGATCGTAACGAACCATCAGTCGCGGGTTTCTTCAAATGTTTTATATTTATTGCACCGCGAGCCGCGCCGCCCGATCTCATCGGCGAGTGCCGGCCGCCGCGGATCCGCGGTGCTTGCTGGTAGGTGGTGCCTTGCTACGGGCTAAATGTGCGCCTGGTTGTAATGTTACAGTCATGCACATATCAGTCTTCATCAACAAAATATATAACTAGTGACAAGACATTGATGTTGCCACAAGTTATGTATGTTGACGAAGATACACAATGCAGGCCTTATTTATTTATTTATATTTATGTATACCTACTATAATGATTGTACATTTGTACACCACAAAAATACATAGCATAAAAAATACACCTTATCCTTTTGCCTTACTCCGTCAGTGACTTCCAGGCTGCAGTTGTAATCGTTCTTGCATCAAGGGAATCAATTTTGGGAGAATAGAGATCATAGAGAAATTGATTCCCTTGACCCTTCCCTTGAAACTGACCGCAAGCTGAGGCTTCCGGTCAGTTCTGCCGACGACGTGCAGCGACGTGTCACAGTCCAGTACAGGCTACCGCCGCGCGCCGCTACCGGGGGTCCCTGCTTTTGTTGAGGACATCACGGACGGTTGTGGCAGTGGTCACTTAGCAACAGCACTACAACATGTGCCTGCGCTGCGCGGGCGTGCTCCATAAGCATTGTCTTTATAATAATAATATTTATTTGCAAAAAACACGGTATTAAGAGATGTTACAGTATAAAATAAGTCCAAACATTACAGTTTATGATCGAGAAATTCTTTAACACTATAGAAACTATTTTCATTCAACCAGTTATACAATTTAATTTTTAAAAGTCTATTGTTTAGGTCTTTAAACGTATTTGGTAATTTATTAAATATACGTACACACATAGCTACACAGTTTTTATTATATTTAGCACATCGGGGCATCTCGTCTAGTACAAGCCTGAATTGGTCACGCCGACTACGTGAACATACATCTTCCGCTGTTTTGAACAATTCTCTATGTTTCTGTACAAACATACATACTTCATACACATATAGTGAAGGCAATGATAGCAAACCAAGCCTTTTAAATATTGGTTTACACGATTCATCTGATGGAATCCCGCATATGGCTCGTATACATTTCTTTTGTGCGATAAATGCTCTATTAAAATCGGTACCATTTCCCCATTCTATTATTCCATACCGCAACGAGGATTCTACATACGCTCGATATGACATTATAGCTGTTTTTATATTTGTTATCTTTTTAATCTTTCTAAGGGCATAGACAAATTTATTCGCTTTGCTACATAGGTACATGCTCAACCTGTGCCTTCCAGTCTAAATGTTCATCTATTACTACACCTAAAAACTTAGTTTTTGTCACCTGGTTAATTTTTGGTATGTCCATCTTAAAATTGAATTTATTATTATAATATTTATTAAATTGTATATACACAGATTTGTCAAGATTAATAGATAAATTATTGTTATTTAACCAATTAATTAAGTCAGCAATTGTTTTATTTATATCAATTTCATGGTCAGTAATCGATTTATGTTTCTTGTCAGCAGTTACAATTATAGAAATATCATCAGCGTAAAGAAAGGATTTGTGCTTAGTCACATTAACAATATCATTTATATAGAGGAGAAATAAGATAGGCCCCAATATGCTACCTTGGGGCACACCGCGTTTTATATATTTATACTCAGATTGTTTACTGTATGGCAATTCGTATTTATAATAAATTACCTAATGTTTTCAAAGATCTTAATTTCATGACTTTTAAAAAGAAATTATTTGACTTCCTATTATCTAAGTGTTATTACTCAACAGATGAGTTTTTAAATGAAAAGTTTGACTCTAAATTTAAATTGGACGACGAATTGCCCTTACATTCGTAATGATTGAATTTAATTTGATAACTGTGACATTGTATTGAATAATTCTTAACACTGTATTTGATTAATTTCTGACATTATATTTAGTATTCCTTGACATTATATTTAGATTGCCTGGACATTGTATTTAATAATTCCTGACATATTTAGTATACCGTTAAATTGTATTTAATAACTCTTGACATTCTTATTAGTATGTGTTGACATTGTATGCTCCAAATTGTATTTAATATCAGATAATGTTTACCTAGGTTTGCCAATTCATTTTGATTTCATTTAAATTTTTGAAAATATTTGTACGCTGGAAACAGCAGAATATTTTGGACGTAGAATTGTAGTAACACCTTGTAACAACAATATTCTAACAAATAAACTTATTATTATTTCGTTTATTTACTTATTTTTCTTATTTTATTACATTTTTAAATATTAGTATAAAAAAAAAAACATTTAAAAATATAAAAAAATAGTGATCCACCGGTGTCGGGAGCAGGGTCCAAGCTACCGGTGGTTAGGGCTCCAGAGACAGAAACCTCCTCACAATGCGAGCCGTATCGAGGAGTACTGCCTTCTGAATCAGGCCCTTGATCCAACCGCCTAACGAGAGCCTCGATAGATGTTGATCGAGGCTTTCGGCTATCAGGCCATTGGCCGATACGACAATCGGCACAATGATAGCCGAGCTAACATTCCACATGTCAACAACCTCGTGTGCTAAGTCGAGATATTTAATTTGTTTCTCTTTCTCAGCTTTCACGAAGTTCCCGTCATGTGGAATGGTAATATCGACAATCATTGTGCGGCGCGCTAATCGATCTATCACCACTATATCAGGCTTATTTGCGACAATAGTCCTGTCAGTAATGATAGACCGATCCCAGTACAACGTGACATTGTCATTTTCAAGAACTGGGTCGGGCACATACTTGTAATACGGTACCTCAGAATCCACAAGTTTATATTTCAAAGCAAGTTGCTGGTGAATAATCCTGGCTACTTGGTTATGTCTGTGCAAGTACTCGCCGTTAGCCAAACGAGAACAACCAGAGATAATATGTCTGATGGACTCACCCGGACGGTGGCATGCCCGACATACGTCCACCGTCCCGTCCTTCATAATATGTCTCCGGTAGTTATTCGTCAAGATAACTTCGTCCATAATTGCACAGACGAAACCTTCAGTTTCCCCGAAGAGGTCACCAAAACGTAGCCAGGATACGGACGCTAAGAAATCTACACCGGGCTCATGAAGAGCCCGATAGAAGCGTCCGTGAAGCTCCTTGCTTTGCCATATCTTCTTGCGGTCATCGGTAGTAAGTACTACAGGTTTGCGCCAGTTCTCTTTCGCCATGGAGAGCGGGGTGAGCCCCTTGTCCACTGCGACCACATCACGGTGCATACCCACTTCGGCTTTAAAAAAAAATATTCCCTGAGACTGCACACCTCGCGGTTGTGGAGGGTCTTCGCATTTAAAAAGCCTCGACCCCCACACTTCCGCGGGATATACAGTCTCATCACCGATGATCGTGGGTGATGCATCCGGTTTGCGGTCAGTAGAGTACGGACCCTTCTATCCAGGGCGTCGAGTTCAGTCTGAGTCCATTTGAGTATGCCAAAAGAGTACATCAAAACCGGCATGACCCAACCATTGAAGGCGCGCACCTTATTTCCGCCCGAAAGAAGACTAATTAATACCTTCTTCAGGCGACAAAAGAAGCGCTCCTTCAACGATTGCTTCATGTCAGCATCGTTGATGCCTAACGCTTCCGACATACCCAAATACTTATAGCTTTCGGATGAGGAGAGGGATCTAAGGTGTATGGAATCGGAAAGTGGAATTCCCTCGGTTTCCATAATCTTCCCCGCCTTTACATGCATGACTGCACATTTGTCCACACCAAATTCCATCCTGATGGCACTACTGAAAGTTTCAGTCCAACAACAGCACCCTCATGAGCCATGTATGTGGCACCGAGTCGTAGGCCTTCTTATAATCTATCCAACATGTCGACATATCCTTGCGGGATCGGCGAACCTGTTGGCTAATGGCCATGTCTATGAGGAGTAGCTCCTTAGTACCGCGGGACCCATTCCTACATCCATTTTGAGAGGCAGACATAATCGAGTTACTGTCAATGTGCGTGTTAATTTTCGCTCTCAAAATGGATGTAAGAAGTTTATAAACCGTCGACAAACACGTGATCGGTCTATAATTCTTGGGTTCCGCGGGACTACCTGACTTATGGAGCAGGTGGGTAACGCCTGTTGTTAGAAACTGTGGTAGCGACCCAGACTCTAAGGATGACTGGAACTGAGATGCCAGGCAAGTGTGTGAACTAATTAGCCATTTTAACCAAAAGTTATGCAGTCCGTCCGGTCCCGGTGATTTCCAATTCGGTAACGGACGGACTGCTCTGGCAACGTCTAATGGTGTAATTAAGACTGGTTCCATTGCTGGTATAGTTCCACACACTCGCTCGATATCCCGCATCCAGCCACCCTCAGCGTGACAGACGGGCACCGACCAGATGCTGCGCCAGAATGCACTCGTGGTGGCATCATCCGGGCGGCACACGTGCGTCACGTTTTGTTCAGGTCGCTCCCAAGCTCTATATACCCACCTCTCATCGCTCTGGAACATGCGATTCTGCGTGTATCGATCAACCCGCCGCTTATATCGCCGAATACGACTCGCCCATGCACAAACTTTTTGCTTCAGGAAGTCGATGCGCTCTGTGACATTGGACATGTATTCCCGAGGGCTGATTCCAGTCCCCGAAAATGCCTGTCTTACAAAGCGCATCACTCGTGGTCGTGTATTGCCCTCCCTGAAGCAGTATAGTTTGCCGATGAGTACCCTGGCCCCATCGATACGACGCTCGATCCTGCATTGCCAGGCTGGTACGGCTGGTTTTGGTCGAGTAGCTACGTCACAATTGGGAAACTTGACGTTAGCTAAACGACATGCCGCCACAGCCGCGCAATACAGGATCGAGTGTGTATCAACAAGATCCTCGCTGCTCTCGAAGAGCTTCGAGTTCTTGAGCTGCGAGTCCAAGGCACACACCAGCGCCCTATTTTTTTTGTGCATAGGTAGCCGTGGTATTCGGGGTCTAAGTTCGGTTGGAGTGGACCTATACTCGCGAAACGCATCCTCCAGTGCGCTCCTCAGTCGGACGTTGCACTGGCTACTTACTGTGTCAACCCTATCATCATCTTCTTCAACATGATTGGACCGCGGCGGGATGGCATCAGTAGTTGACGCTGGTGCCGCGGTTTGTATCGGAGTCGAGACGATTTGGTTGCCCAGTACCTCTGAGCGCAGCCTATCAAGTGCGATATCGTCCAACCTGTGATTACGTTGGATGACCCGCACCTGATCCGACAGTCGTTGGGCCGAGACGTTGACAGTTGGTTCCAGTTCCTGGAACAGAGACAGCATCCTATCACGGTACGCAGTGAGGTTAGTTCCCCCCTCTGTAGACCTGTAATATGCGCGCATGACGTTCTCGTTCATAGACTGAGTCCATCTCATGCGCTGCACACAACCACCGGTAGCGGGGACCCGGCTCGGGGCCGGATGGCCCCTAAGTCCCAAGCTCCTCGGTGGCCGGCCTCTCCCCTGCCGACGTACAGGTGTTGGCGACGTCGGCGGGGAAAAATATTCGTCGCTCGAGCTCGACGCAACTGCTACGGCCGGTGTCACAGCACTCTCGATGGGGCTAGGTTCCGGCGGCGGCGGGGCGGGGCTGAGCGACGAATCCGGAGGTGGTATAAGTGCGCGGCGAGCTGCTGATCTCGTCAACATCTTCAATCCTTTTTCGTCATTTTTCACGTTTTATCGGAGGTGACATGACAGATGTCACCTCCGATTCGGCAGTTTTTGATGAATGTGTAGGTTGTTCATTTTATTTATTTAAAATTAGGTATGTTTTAATAAATTTGGTTTTTCCTGATATGGTTGCCGGTATATGAATTTATTAACTGCTTCTAAAAATTATAAAATATCAAATTGTGAAGAGACGACAAAAGAGACGTTGACGTTAACGTTGTTGTATTATTATTATTATTATTGTATTATTATTATTATTATTATTATTATCACCATTTCCGTCGACTTTGGTGACAGTGACACACTGTTGTCTGTCAGTTAGGTATGAAGATTAGGTATGATTATCAATTTGTCTCGTGGCATTGCCATTCCTTGCGGTACGCACATCATCGCTGTATTTATCAACAGACTTTCTAAACGACAATACTAGCGCTGGTCAAACTAACTCATGTCACCCTCCTCTGAACCACTGATCGTGCTCCAAGCAGGGCACTGGCATGGTGGAAGGTCCTACAATATGGTGCGGTCACTCCCGCCGGGCATGTGTGTCAGCTCGGTGCCTGCGGCGGCGGTGGCCGGGCGCCAGACGCAGGACTGCGCAACTCCAGTGACACTATAGGCGGCGGGTGGTGATACCATCTAATCTGCACCCGTATTAAAATGTAAATGAGTGGCAGCTTCCGCGTGCGTGCGCGCAGGATGCGGTGTCTATTAGCGTGGCGATACAAGCCGATACTGTCCCACGAGAGTACAGTGGTACATAGTGGTACACAGTGGTGACGGGCACGGTACTGCCATTAATTAGTCGAGGTAGACATGACCGTTATAGATTGGTACAAGAAATATTTTGTCAATAAAAGAGTCAGGCAATTAAAATGATCTGAATTCGCGGTCCAGCCCATTGTGCATGATAGTGTGTCTGCATCGTGTGTGATCAGGAATGCAGATCTATTTGCGTCGCGATGAGCCGGTCGACTGCGCGCGCGCACACGGCGCAAATCGGGCGGATAATCGCGCGTGCGCCGCGTTAATTAATACCGCGCAAAAACGAC